>APFE030186851.1:0-21292 GCA_000404065.3 Pinus taeda | reverse complement strand
AATTATACTGTGACTGAAAAAGAGTTCTTAGTTGTTGTTCATGCAATCAACAAGTTTAGACATTATATAACAGGCTACGAAACTTTTGTCCATACTGATCATTCTTCCATTAGATATCTCATGAACAAACCTGTTACCAATGGCAGAGTCACAAGACGGCTTTTACTTTTACAAGAATTCAATATTATTGTATTAGATAGACTAGGGAAACAAAATACAGTAGCTGATTTCTTGTCTAGAATCCAAAACAGTAACGAAGATTCTTCTGTAGAGGATAAGTTTCCAGATGAATATTTGTTTGCAGTAACTACTAAGGCTCCTTGGTATGCAGATATTGCTAACTACTTGGTTATAGGGAAGCTACCTCCACACTTATTTCCTAATGAAAAAAGGAAAATTATTCAGGAGAGTTCGCATTATTCATGGATTTCTAATGAATTGTTTAAAACAGGGCTAGATTGTTTGATCAGGAGATGTGTTCGGGAAGATGAAATGCCTGATATCCTCAAGGCATGTCATGATGAACCTTGTGGCGGACACTTTGCTGACAAGAGGACGGCCTATAAAATCCTTTCTTTAGGATATTATTTGCCTTCTCTCTTTAAATATGCAAAACAATATGTCAGAAGATGTGACAGCTGCCAGAGAGTTGGGAGACTGACTCTTTCAAATGAAATTCCACTACAACCACAGGTACTCATCGAAACCTTTGAAAAATGGGCTTTAGATTTCGTTGGACCAATTAATCTACCATCTAGACAAAAGAAATATATATTGGTTTGCACTGATTATGTCACTAAATGGGTAGAAGCCAAGGCATTGTCTTCTGCCACTGAAAATTCAGTTTTTCAATTTCTTTTTGAGGATATTTTTACTCGTTTTGGTGTCCCAAGAGAAATTGTGACAGATCAGGGAAGTCAATTTACATCTAACTTGATGGATAAGCTGATGGAAGAATATAAAATCAAGCATAGAAAATCTACTCCTTACCATCCTCAAGCAAATGGTCAAGTGGAATCTACAAATAAAGTTCTTGAGAGCATCATCACCAAAACCGTTCATCTCCATAGAAGAGATTGGGCAGAAAGGCTTCCTGAAGCCTTATGGGACTACAGAACTACATGGAGGAACACAACAGGACATTCTCCCTATGAACTTGTTTATGGGAAAGAAGTCCTGCTCCCCATTGAGTTTCAAGTCAAGACCTTCAAGATGGCAGTTCAGCTGGGGATGAATCTATCAGAAGCCCAAAAGCACAGGATGGAGCAATTGAATGAGCTAGATGAGATCAAACAAGATGCAATCCTAAGAACTGATCTAGTTCAACATAAAAGAGCTAAGTGGCATGACAGATATATTAAAGAGAGAAAGTTTCAAAAAGGAGATTGGGCCTTACTGTTTGATTCCAAGTTTAAAGACTTCAAAGGAAAGTTTCAGACTCATTGGCTTGGGCCATATGAGATTGATAAAGTCTTTGAAAATGGAGCGGTAAGAATCAAGACCATTGATGAATCTCAGACTCCTCTTATTGTGAATGGCCACCGACTGAAAGTTTATCATAAGCCACTTTCGAGAGAAGAGTTTGTCAAAATCTTTCAAGAAAATTCTGCAGTAAGGATGGTGGAGAAGAATCCTTCTCCTCCATCAACCTGATCTTGGTTTCTTGTGGTTTCTAAAAAAAAAATGGAAAAGAAAAAAGAAAAAAGAAAAAAATGTATAAGCCTGAAAACCAATCATGGATTGGCAGTCTTATACAGAAAATATGGGGTGAAAATCAGGAGCACCTAACACTTCATATTTTCCAAAAAAAAAAAAATCTCCTCTCATGTTCTTTCCATCTTCATTCCATCTCATCCACTCATTCCATTTCATTCCACTTTCATTCCATTTTTCATCATCATTCTCATTCCATTCTCACTCCATTTTCATTCAATTCCATTTCATCAATAAAGTCCCCTACTGAGGACTACTTTTCATTCAGCTATTTTCCTCTAAACTATCTTTGTGCAAATCAGGGGATGTTATTTTAGTTTCCGCAGCTGGCCACCGTTTCCATAGCTGGAACCTGTTTCCGCAGCTAGAAATGATTTCCGCAGCCAACATCACTCTGTTTCAAAATAAAATCAACTGTTAGTGCCAAAATCATGCAATGCAGGTGTACGTGAGCTAAGGACATGGGGCATCATCAAAATATCAAGAAGAAGCATCTGGTTACACATTTTAAGAAAAAAAATGACAAGTTTCCAAAGGTATGATCAAAACTCTCTATCAAACAACACTTCAAGTCATCATTATGTATAGTTATTAACCCATGATCAGTTCTTCTATGTGTAATGATTTAATTAACCACCCACTACCATTCCTATTCCGTAATATCATCCCATACACCTTGCATTCACTCACCCTAACGGTCTTATGATTACCCGAAGTTCAAACTCGAAAATGACTCTACTTCTATTTATGACTCGTACTCCTAGACGTGACCTATTGTATTACGGCTCTTACAAGCCATAATTCTCGTAGCTGTCTATTGGAGACGTGTAAAACTCACATGCAGTCACCTAAAAATCAGGAAAATCAAGTCCTTACTCCACTCATGCCACAACCATCCCCGCATATACTCACGTTCATTCCATAAGTTCGATCACGGTCACCCGTGCTCACTTATTACTCTTCCTGTGATCCGAGCATTCCCTTTGTTTCCAACTGCAGTCAATACGCTTTGCTTGATGTTGTGACTACAGCCACTGCATAGTTCTAAACCCCGATTACAGCTACTTTAGTTTCTCCTAAAAACTCTGTCACAGAGCTACTCTTCCTTAACCCTCATACATAGATAAAAACCCTCAGTGAATTAAGGCCGAAAATGGGAAAACTGCTGAGAGCCGAGCCGGAAGGATCAAAGTACTTGAAAGGTTATCCCCAAGTCAAGGAGTTGTTAAAGAAAGCCAAATGGCTCCGGTTTATTCAAAAATTCAAAGGGTATAATAAGGAAGTAACTAAGACCTTTGCAAGGTCCTTTAACGGACAGACAGCAGAGGTGGGAAACTTAAAGTTTGCGGTGACCGAGGCCACAATTGCAACAGCTACAGGCCTGCCTCTAGACGGAGAAAGATGGTTCAAGAATAGGAGCGTAGATGACCAAGTCTGGAGAACGATGTTGCGCAATCAAGGTATGGATACCACAGTTTTCACCCGAGGTATCCGTGTCAATGTATTGAAACAAGAATGGTCTGGTTTGTTGTTGGTTATACAAAAATTTATTACATGTGAGGGTTGTTTTGGCTCCATGTACATGTACCATGTGAGGTTAATGATGAATTTTATGGATGGACATGTTATCAATTTACCACATTTTCTGTTAGCAAGTTTAAAGAAAATGAGCATCATGGTTGAAAAGCATGTGGGAAACATTGAGCCATATGTCTATCACCACGGGCTCATAAGAATCCTGATTGAGGAGCAGTTAAAGAAATCGAAGGATACTTGGGACCAATTTCTAACAAAGAACTACTTCCAAAAGCCAACTGAAGCCTCTGGAAGTAGTCCATCAAAAATCCCAGGAGAAAGTAGGAGGAGGGATAAAAATGCTATAGCTCAAGACTCCCCTCTTAAAGAAATTGAAGAGACTGCCCATAAAGAGGAAGAAGACCAGCCCAAGAACAAGAAACAAGAGAAGGAAAAGGGAAAAGTAATCACTCAAGAAATCTCTCCATCACCTGAAAAATCATTGGAAGAGGACTACCAGCCTTTATCAGAAAGGCTAGAGGATCTCAAAGCTGCTGCCTTGGCTAAGAAACAACAAAAGGGAAACAAAGTGCAGAGAAGACAGTTGTGAGTTCATCCTTGAGAAGAAGCTCCCGGTTAAAAGGAAAATGGAAGAAAAAAAAGGGAGAGCAGTCCCACATCATTGACTTGAGTGAAGAAATACTTGAGAAATCACCAGAACAGCCAAGCCTTGACATAATCCCTCCACGAGAGGAAAGTCCTTTTCAGCAAGAAGGAGCAGGCAGTCCTCCTCCACAAGATTTTGAGTTCAAACAAAGAAAATCAGCTGATGTGGATCCTAACCAGCAGGAAGTGTACAATTACCTGGAATCTCTAGAGCAATCAGCTGCAGGGCCTAGCACTTCTTTGCCACTTGATGCCCAGGTTCAGTCTCTAAAACAAGAAGTGTTTGAACTGGAAGTCCCAAATAGGCACATAATACAAGAAAATGAAACACTCAAAGAGCAAGGTAAAGTGGACAAAATGGTCCATGAAAATGCCATGCTCCATTTAGGACTGTGGCAGAAGAAGAATAGAAGACAGAAAAAGAGATGCAACAAGCTAAGCAGGGCTCTAATTAATCTCAAGTTTAAATGTCTGGTTAGAAAACCAAGGATGATGATGTCAATGGCATCAAGGAAAAAGAAAAGAGGACTAGATGTCCTTGCAGAGGCCTCGAAGCATGTAGATTAAAAGGGAAATCACACAGTTTTTGTTGCATGAGGACATGCAACACCTTCACAGTGGGGGTATGTTGAGCCTCAACCTTGCACCTTCCTACACACCCTCTTAGCCCCCATACTCCACTCACTTAACTCATCCAGTGGTTGAATCATTGCATTATAGTTTAAAAAGGATTGTTTATATGATTTTCTAACTATACTGATGTTTGTTGTTTGGTTTAGTCTTTTGTTCATGCAGTTGTGGAAACTTGTCAATTTCCGCAGCCAGCATAGGTTTCCGCAGCCCACATAGGATTCCGCAACCATTTTGTTAAAGGCTGTGCTCCAGGTGTCTTCTAAAGGAACGGGCCATATGGGCAAGCTCCAGATGGCATGTACATGGATCGTGTCCCTTTGAACTGGCCAAATCATCATTTTGAAGACGCGGTCAACCTAAGTCAAAGACGTGGCCAACTGAAGAGTCCAACGGTGGCACGTTACTGTTAAAGGCACGTGAATGATACTTGGCCTAGTTCCCAGCTCACGGAGGCTCCAACGCACCTGAGGATCGTTTTTGAAAAACGAATCTAACAGCCCACCACTCCAGGATTTAAGAAGCATAACGACAGTTAACTAGATCTCGGCTTATGAGATCTACGTGTCCATGGCATGCAGTTAATAGCCTAAGTAGTTGATTAGTTAACTGTAGGACTTTTACATTATAAATAATGTGTTTTCAAACGCTGTAAGGAGACTTTTGATGCATAGAATTTCTGAACTATTATGTAATTTCCGCACGCTGTTGGTTATACCACCCCACTGTTTTACATGTTGCTGATTTTAATACATGAGTAGACCTTTCTGAAGATAGTTTTGTGATCATTTGATTGGCTAAAGTGGCAGAGGGGCCCTGCATACTGAAGCCCTATAAAGTATTTGTTTAGTTTCTTTCTGCTTTTATTTTGTCATTAGTTTGTACATAAGATGTTTTGCTTTACGATTTCTGTTGTTTATATCTTTGTCTTTATAAACTGATCAGATTTTTTGCAGGTCCTTTTAGGCAGCCCGGGCAATATTTTATTTTCTTTAATAACTTTTGGCATATGTGATCATCTTGTCCTGCCTGCTAACCTTTATTTTCTGCAATTTACATTCAGCATTGTCCTTTTCAAATTGTTATTTGTTTATTTCTTTTTCTGCTAAATTAGATGTCATACTACTTAATAATTTTATGATTTCTTTCTGTGGTCAATGACTATATTAGTAGGAGATCAGAAGATCACTAACGGTGGTGTGATTTAAGTGTCATAGTACTTACTCATAGTTGTTTTCCAGAAAGTAGATTGAGCTGAATGGTAAAGAACTAAAGGAGTCTAAGTAGTGTGATTAATTTCTTTTTATATTTAGTTATCATATTGCTTGTTATGTTCATAATTACTTTACCCAAGGTAGATTGAGCTAAGGGGTAAAGGATTTGAAGAATCCAAGTAGTGTGATTAGTTTCCTTATGCAATTTATTTTCTTTAATAGTTAAATATCATATTGCTTGTTATGATCGTGATTACTTCCCCAAGGTAGATTGAGCCAAGGGGCATAGGATCTAAAAAGCTCAAGTAGTGTGAGTTAGCTGCTTTACTTTTAGTTTGAGTTGTTTTCCAAGTTTTTTCTTTCTTTTCATTTTCAGCAGCAAGGATACTGGGCCATTACGATTAGTTCGCTTTTTGGTTGGTTTCATTTCAATTATTGTAAAGCTTTCTTTTGAGCATTTTTCAAGCATAGAAATCATAACCATTCACACTCCACACACTTCACACTTCACTTTCATCACCACACATTAAGAAAAGAATAAAATCCAAAAACAAACTAAAAATCTTAAAACGACAAAAACTTAAGAAAATGGTTATCAAAGTACATATAGTACACCTCACTTCATCAGTCTACGAACCCCGGGTTGACAATATAAATAGCAATTTAGATCACACTAAATTGACCAAACAACTCCCATGCAAGCCATCCATCCATAGTGAGATTCACCCAGTCCTGGTTTCACACTATTATCTTATAGATTTAGTCCAAATCATCATCGCTTTCATAGTTGCGCACCGGCTCTGTATAGCGTGATCCTTCAGCAGGGTCCAGAGGTATAACTACACGTAGTGACTTCTTCTCAAAAATCATCTTGCACTTCTTAAGATTAATCACCCCATTCATGTTAGTGTCCCAATCAATTCCTAAGAGTGTGGGGTAGAGATTGTTGTCATCAACAATCTCTATCATTTCAAAGTCTGCTAGCGCGCTTTCTCCCTCAATATCCTTAGTGATTCCTTGCAATCACCCCATGGGTATTATTTTCTATTGGTTTGCCATTTGCAGCTAAATAGGAGACCATTGTAGCGTAGGTCTCCCCATTCGCTCCCATGCCTTCTTCGGCAGAACATTCGCATCTGACCCTAAATCTAGAATTACTTGGTCCATTTTATATTCTCTAATTTGCACGGTTAACCTCATTTCTCTTCTCATCCTTGTCTTATGCTTCCCAATCTTCTAGAATACACACGGTTCTCCTGGCGCGGTCCCGGTGCATCTATTAATGAGTTCTTGTAATCCTTTTATAGCCTTACTATTGCATAGTAACTTCATGCATATTTCCAAGAATGTCGTAAGCATAGATGGGTCCAGCTCCAGCTCCGATCTATCTTTGCTTCCTAAAGTGGAGGCATCAATGAGGCTCTTCTTAGCTTCCATGAAGGTTTCCCGAGTGTGCTCCAAATCAAAGTCCACTTCTTTCACTGGAGCTTTTCAAACCCAAGTACTATCTTTGAGCTATTTGGCTTTGTCATCTCCTGTCGTGATTCCATTTTGGAGCACAATGTTCATTTTTTGAGCTTCCTCGCGTGGCTCTTACCTCATCATTTCCAGGTTCTGAGTCGAGGGACGTGGTAGCACTCCTTTATCACGTATCCTAGCTATTAGCATAAGACAATCTTCGTCTCATGATCAAAAAAGGTGCAATATAAACATGAAGACCACGTCAGATTCATACAATTGTAGGCATAATGTCCTGGCCCTCCGCAATTGTAGCATATCAACTGACCGCGACCTCTTCTAGGTCCTCATTCACCTCAACCTCATCTGCGCCCATGAAATCTGGTTCGCACCACTCCTGCATTCTGGTCTAGGGGCCGCGATTCAGCCTGAAATCTATAGGTGGGAGTTTTATCCATCATCAACTCATAGCTCCTACAAGTACACTCATCGTGCCCCACCGACCTACAAAAATTACAAAACAATTGCTGCGAATTTTGTGTATACTTTTGTAACAAATGATAGTTGTTTGTAGCGTACTTTCCACCTATTTGGCAAATCACGCACCACAAGGTAGGTGTCGTGCTAGGTCCTACTTGTGCTTCCAACCTTAATAGCATTGGTTCTCCTCCTGCGACATAATTTGTGAACACAGGGCAATGGTCCTTATCATGACCCTGGCCCTTGCATTTTATGCACCACACCTCTTTGTGCACTTCTGATCGAGTTGTTTTTTCTTGTTTTAGACTCTCCATATCCAACCATAAATTTTTCAACTGCGTGTGGATCTACTGAACTCCCAAGTTAGCATCCCACATTGGGGTCTCATGAAGTCTCATGGCAATCTCTAAGGCCTCCGCATGAGTCGTTAACTTTTGCTGCGATAGAGCGCTCCTTAAATGTGGTGTTAACAACACTACAAACCATTCACGATGTTGTCCATCCGTCAGATTCATATTAGCTTCGTGAATCATACACTTCAACCTTTAATCCAACCCCCAAGGAGTCTCACCCAGTAGGATCATCATTTATTTCAATCCAATGATCGACTGTGCTTCAAACTTCAGCCTGCTAAATTCTCTTTTTAGCACTACTTGGATATCTGTGATTCATGCATTTGGATTATCATTAGAGTGCTTAATATACTAGGTCAGTGCATGGTCTTACACGGTGCTAACAAGTGTCACTTTATTTATATTGTCATATGTAACTCCCTCTGCTTCCCATATGGCACTTACCACGAACCAAAATGGGTCTGGATCCTCATTTCCCAATCCCTTGAACACAAGAAAATTTATCGTGCTTACCATATTGACTCACGGTAGCGGCGGAGGTGGTATTGTTGAAGATGGAGGTGAAGGCAGCGAAGCTGGCGGCAGTGTGGGTGGGGGTGGTATTCATGGAATTCTTTGCCTTATCAGATTGATCACACTTCGCAGTGAAACCTTTGCAATTTCTTCCTCGTACCGTCGCGGAGGTGAAATCAAGGGGCTAGTTTCTGGTACCTTATTTCCTTCGTTCCTGTAAGTTTTTCTTCTTTGTGTAGCCCCGAACATCAATGTAATTGTATAACTCTCTTTTCACAGAATAAAATTTTAATCCAAGTATTCAGAGGCTTTATGTATTGACCTCACGGTCCCTTGAGAAAGCCACACTCTACCTCGTTGTAGCTAACTGAGGTGTCAACCACGAACTCACTAATGAATCCTCCTATAATTCGATTGAGCCAGTAATCAACAACACACATGATGTTATCCTCTGATGCTTCCAACCTTCACACTAACTCTAGGGTCGACACAATAGGATTGTCGAGTTTCCACCTTCCTTGGATATCTTTTACCTTCGCAATCCACTCATACAGCTCAGTAGGAAAAGACATGAAGAAGATTTTGTGGATCTCTGTGTACAGGAATCAGTCTAACCACTCTCCTTTTTTCAGTCGTGGGTTCATGTTCTTTTGCGTCACAAACTCATAAATCCTCTTGTCCAACCAACCTTCAATTTCCTTCTTAGTTGGATTCTAATGATATGACATCAGACATATCTATGGAAATTCCAGTCCCGGGAATGGAACCATTTGTTGGATTGAGGGGGCCTGATCAAGGTTCAGAGTTACTTATCCAAACAAATCCCTACACTACTGGTCCTTTTTGGCATTAGCTCGCAGTGCGTAGACTAAAGTCTCACCCGAAGTAGTATGGAGGGATGCTGGAACCAAGTTTCCGCACCCTGGAGATGTCTGAGGAGTTAATTTAATCCAATTGTGCCTACCTTTGTGCAATTCAATCCATGCACTATACTAACCTGCAAGACCTTGGTGATCTATTGGGATCACCTTTCGTGTAGCCCTAAATAGGGGCTGAGATGTTTTGGCGCTGCTAGGGCAACAATCTGCGCTATTTCCCCAAGTTACACCGCATATCTTACTTATCTTCTTACAACCATTAGTCAACCTTGCGTAAACAAATAACTTATCTCACATTTACTTAATCAACACAATAATGTATGTTCGTGCACCATAGAGACAACAAAAATGCAATTTATACCCAATATATTCGATACAGAAGACAGGAAATAAATACACAGAATTGATGTAAAACTTCTATTTATTAATGCTTCAATAGTTACAGACTCGCCTCGCCCTGCTCACTCAACTGCAGGGGTCTGCGCACTCAGCTATAGAGAATTCTCCTACTCTATGACCCAAAGACTTGACTCTACTCTTAGATATTCCCCTATCCTTCTATTCCATCATCATTTCTTCTAATTCTATTATTATGTCTCAACTACTTAGAGCCTCACTGTATTTATACAATCCCATGGTCCGCAGACCATGGGTATATTTTTAGAGTCGACATTACATTACAAAATTGAGGGCGGACAAAGCTATGACTCATTTATAACTTCGCGCTCCGTGCCCACAATGTGTGGAGTCTTTACATCGGATTTACAACTTTTAACCAACTGGGCTTTAAGCCCCAAAACTTTTCCTGGGGGATCGCATGCCCAACCCCTAACTACACAATACCTTAACCTAAAACAACACTTCAAGAAGAATTTCCAAGTATAAGCCTATAACATTCACCAAATAACAATAAATAAATAAATAAAAAATTATGCTACTAATCCATACCTCATGTAGGAAATTTGCATAGTTTCTAAGAAGAAGTGAGTTGCTTAGATTTGCCTCCAGCATTTTTTGATAGTAACTTTTATACAATGAGAAAGAAAACAACTTTGGAGATTTTTTGATTACCACCATCAATGCCATATCATCTAGCTATATTCATGGCCTTGTCCATAGTCTTCAACACAGATTGTGAACTTCTCATCATGGGATTCGAACTAGAACCTTCTTTTCCTCCTCCTTCAGACCTGAAAACCTCATTCTCTCTTTTCAAGATAGATAGATTTTCACTTCTTGTTTGGCAAAGAAGAACTAGAACCTTATGGGTTAGTTTTAAACTATATGGGAATCTCATATGGACCTCTCCTTCCAAGTCCCAACTCCCTAATCCAATAGCACCAAAGTTGGATAATATCTTTGCAAATTTGCAATGGTTGAGGCTAGACTCTGGCTCCAACACCTTCAGAGCCTTAATGGAGCTCATAATGGGACCAAAAGAACTTTGAAGCAACATTTTTGTAGAGAATAAAATCAAAATCCAAATGAAAAAAATGCTAATATGTTATGAAACTCGGTTCAAAATCATTTTATTTCATCTCAAAATCAAGCAACATAATAGTCTCAGATGGAATATTTCTACCAATTGGATCTTTTTTCCTTGCACTAAATTTGCAGGCCCTGCTTTTACTCTTAAAATGTTGTAATCAAATCTCAACATGGCTCTGAGAGCTTGAAAGCATATATTTCTGAATGATGTGTATCAAGGCATGAAAACCTACTTTGATCAGGCATGGAAACCTACTCTACTCTTATAAAAGGACTCCTGCTGAAAAGTTGTTAGGAAGAATCTTATGCTTAGCTTGTCAAACAATGATGGGATGGGATGTATTTGTTTTAAAGATCTGCAAAAGGTACATGGCAAACGAAATACTGGACTCCTGAGACATTTGTGAGGGTCAATTTCAATGGTTTCACTTAGAATTCTCATAGGAGAATGATTGAATTCAACTGAATTTGGCTTCCCAAAAGAAGAAAATACGAAACAATTTAAACTTTAGAACATGACCTTTATTCTATTTTATTTAGATGAAGACAAAAACTATTTCATTTTTTTTTAAATGATCATAAACAAAGTATGTGACACTGGGAAGGGGTAACCCTTGATTTACGAGTGTACTGTTTTATTAAACAATGATGGGTTGGGGTGTATTTGTTTCAAAGATACAATCCTTAGAAACATAAGGACTAGCATTCAAGAGAAATTGTTCAGTGAGGAAGTATCTCCCGTGACAATAAGAAAATAGTTTCATATTCTTCCCTCAAATTCAGTCTGTATATATATGTTTGCTAAATAAGTTGATTTCAATGTTTATTAGCTTTCCATTCTTGATCTAGGTTGATCCTCAAAATTCTCAAAATTCAATAGTCTCAGATTCCCATGAAACCAGTGCCAAGTCGAAGAGCTCATTGCATTGATTCCAATGATATGTTCGGTTTTCAAAGTGGCCTCCGTATGAGGGAGAAAATTCACTCTGAAGTTTTTTTCAAACAGGAAAAAAATGGGCCAGAACATGCCAAGGGATAGTCTCAGAATAGGGCATGTGTAAATCTCATAGCAGGGCATGTGATAGTCAAACTACCAAGCCGAGAGGTCAAACTACCAAGGTGTGAATCAAAATTGTGACCACCATGCCGACACCACAAAACCTTAATAATAGGCCATGCATGTCTTTGTTATACAATGGGTGCAAGACTATATTCAAATGTTAATTGAATTGGCTATGATGGAAAGGATTGGCGAAGCCCACCATATTCAGAAGGCTCGCCAAACCCTCGGCTTGTTTATTGGTGCTACCAAAAAACACTATTGGGGTCTCCAAACTTGGTGTGGGTGAAACTATAACACAACACTGATTCCTATGTTAAAACATTTGTTATAACCCATATTCCAAAGTCCATGATATGCAAGATTATATAAATTTTAAAACATATGGTTATTAACCATATGTCATATATGGTCGAGGGTTATCACAAATGTGCCATGGGGACACTATATTTGTCATCACCAGTGTAATTTTTAAACTATATGCCATGTATAATATTTTGTTGCGTTGAAGTGGTATGTTGAAAATTCGGATATGATCCTGTTGATGTTGCTGGACCCGCCAACATTAAAGGGATCACCCCGATATGAATTCCCAACTAGACGTCACACCATTTGCTGTGGGAGTCCCATCGAGTATGATGGCCCGGTTTTCACTATCTTAAAGATATGCGTCAACCCTTACTTGTCAGCATAGGAGATTGTTCTACTTTATCTTTCGAAAAGTGAGGTTCACGTGCCTGGTGGTTGTAAGTATCACTTCTTTCAATCGTTCTTTCACCATAGAGGGAGAGGGTGGGAGTGAGTCCCAAGTCGGTTGGGAGAAGTCCAAACTCTGCTAGGAACACACAACACAATAGAACATGCATAGCTTCCAATGAAACAGTCCACACAGATGCAGTAGTCACAACACACAAGGGAAGATAATATGTATAACACTCAGCAGATTAGTCCGTGTGAGTACAACGGTTCTTATAGCAAGTTTTATGTGATAGGTTTGTCTGATGTCCAGGAGAGTAATCAACATAGGAAAGACAACGTTAACAACATATACATCAAAATTTCATTAACATATATGTATTACAACAAGTGAATTAGTTCAAGTGTTAAACACAGGTTAAAGCAACATGCATTACAAGTGTTCAATATTAGTCTTGCAACAGTTACAATACATGTGTGAAAACATGTTGGCCTATTAGTAGTCTTCTGAATTAAGGGAATGTTCCAAGACGCATCATTAAACCATACATCACTAACCCCGTGAGCGTGGCGTTGGATCCAGTACTTACTCCTCAAAGAAAAGATCACAGTCTCTCAAGGCTACGTGGGAGGAGTTTTGGTGAAAAGTTCTTTGCATGTACAAATGAGGGGGTATTTATAGGAAAGGGTGAAATTGACCCTTATGGTTGTTCGAATACCCTCATGACCGTTTGACTTCCATGACTTTTCAACTTTACATGACTCTTCATACAACAAGTGGGTTTCTTGGAATTCCACGTTACATTACATTGATTGAAAATATGGCTCACGGTAGACATGTGGACGACATGACTCACGACAAGACTCAACATGATAGTGGTGGTACCTTCATGTTGCTGTTGGTATGCATGTTGAGCTGCAGTGTTGCTGGTGATGGATGTCCTCGTGGTGTGTCACAGCTTTACCTCCACATGGAAAAATGCATGGAGTCTTTGATGGTCTTTGGTTCACTTGATGTTACATTCAGACATTGCTCCTTACTTGTATGTTGGTAAAATCGACAGGTTTTTCTGTTCCACGAACACCTCTTTGCATGATCATCCGTTCGTGAGCACATCTCTTTGCATGCACTGTTTGTTCATCTGTTGGCGAACATGTCCTTCTGCATGTGCTCCCTTTATTCATCCCACCCATCGTCATGCCATGTTCATTTGTCTACCTATATCTATAGTCACCCATGATGAGACGATATCAAATCCATAAATCTCCTAGTCTACCATGATGCATGATTTTTTCAGATGTAGGTGATCGAGAGAGGAGACAAGGTTGCAAGCTGGGATGGAGGATTTGGAAATTGCTGATGAAAAATGTACAGGAGTCACTGGGTGATGAAGATTGGTGATCCGGATTGACAGTGACTATTCACAGGGTCTAGCTTAGCTGGAGGAGAAAACTATGTAGTTTTTGGGAGGAATAGTCTAAGTTGCGGGAAGGTTGGGCAGACAAATTCTCTGTAGTTTCTAGAATGGGCAGGAAGCAAGAGCTTGGTAGCTAGAATTGCATAGTTTCTGTTATCACCTAGAACTGCAGTGTTATGTACATAAAGTTGTCCATAAATTTTTGTTCTTTGTTGTCCAAAAATAGGTGTCTAATGGTTATTGCCCTATGTGTGTTACTTAGGGATTGAGTTTTATAAAGGTACTCATATGAATCATTTTCAAAAACCGTTAGCTATCCTCCATCATGATTATATGAGATATATCTTGTCTTGTATACGTCACTGGGTCTTTTCGTGTTTTCGCAGCGAAATTCTTATTGGCTGATTTTGCAGCGCAATGATGTCTTAGTCCTTTCACAGAATGTCATTAACCAGCCATTTCGTAGCGCATGTTGTCAACTCATATCTGTCTGCGCTACGAAATCGCGGATTCGGGGATTAAAACAGCACTGGTTCTTAGAATGTCATGTCTGAGGGATGAGTCAGTATGTTCGTCCATTTAATAGTCATAATGGCGTCCTTTCAAGTAAGTGTAAGCCATTATTTCCCCAATAGGTTCATAACCGCGCACCCAAAATCATTCAAATGGTCTGTAATGCCGGTAGTGGTATGATGTTTGTTAATGCTATATGAATTGGTCCATTTGCATGATAACACTGTTAAGAGCAGAGGAGCCCAAGTTCATTCTCTATAAGGAACCTGATTGCAAGTGAGCCAGCGTTCAAAGTTTGAGTTTGCATTTGAAGATTGAAGCTGTTAGTGTTTCTCTGTGCAAAGGAGTTCAAAGCAAGATGGAGAAGAAGGGGCATCGGTCTGGAAGGTGTCAAAGAACTGAACCTGTGGGATTAGATCTCGCATTGAGAGATGAAGGTGTGAGACAAGCCTTTCAGGACGCTGGTTGTTGGTCGTTTTGTGAAAAGCTACAAGGGGGGCATGCTGAGGTAACCAAAGCCTTTGCCTTAAATTTTACTGGTTTAAGTTCTAAAGTAGCTATGCTAGAATTCCCTGTATCTTCAGAAGTGATTGCTAGGGTGACTGAAATCCCGAGAGGAGGGCAGGAGTGGTTCAAAAATTTCAAATTTGATATGAACCCCTGCAAGGAGTTCCTGAAGGAACCTTATGTTAATGAAGATCTCACAAAGGCCGTGCCAAGGCACTATGTTAAAGAACACTATGCACTCCTCCTAACATGCATCCAGAAATATTTAACCTGTGAAGGGAGGTATAACAAAGTCTACTCCTATCATTTCAAACTGCTGCTGCACTTTACAGGAAAGGCATTTATAGATCTCCCATTCTACTTGTTCAGAAGTCTTAGTAAGATGTGTGACAAGATTCAATTGAGGAAAGATGAATGTGAGACATCAATGTTTCACCATGGTCTAGTAAAACTATTAGTGCTGGATAACTTGCAAAGAATTGGTCGGGATTGGGATTCATTTATCTTTATCGCTGGTTTTCAAAGTAAGACAGGCCTCACCCCACTGCCTGTTAGAGAAAGAGAAAGGTTGACTGAAGAACCTACTCTTGCTGAAGTAAAAAAGGAAATAAAAGGCAAGAAGAAAACCAAGATTCAGTTTAAGGAATTAATAAAGCCATCAGTTATTAAAGAGACACCACAATCATCATCAAAGGAGAAAATCAAACACCAGAAAAATGCACCAGGGTCAAGTGGAGTTGAACAGGTGTCAAGAGTCAGAACCAGAAGTCAGTTAAGTAAAGAAAAAGGAAAATCAATAGCTGTGGAAGAAAGCCCCATATCAAAAGCTAGCCTAAATGATTTGCTTGAGGCAATTGATTTTGAGCAAGCTAAATCAGTGCAGGTTGAGTCAATGCCTATTGACCTAACCCAGTCATCACTTGATAGCACCAAAAAATCAAAGGCCTTAAAAAGGTTAAGGTTTGAAGAATCTGGTAAGGAATTTATGGTCAAACCACGAAGGCCAGTCACCAGGAGACAAATCAAAGTAGCTGAGCAGTTGCACAAGGATGAGGTAGCTGTGAAGGTACCTGCAACAAAGGAAATTAAACAAATGCCTAAAGCAGAGAAGACAGAGGAAATGAAAAGAAAACCATACACAAGAAGACAAGCAAAAGAAATGGAGAAGCAGCTACCCAAAACAGAAAAAGTAAAAGAAATCAAGAAGAAAGATATGAATAAAAAGGTCCCCATTGCCAAAGAAACAAAGACTTCATCTTCAAAAGAAAAATGGGAGGCAACCGAGAAAGAAATGGCTAATATGGAGAAAGCTATAGCAGAAATCGCAGCCATGGAAAAGGAGGTTGCAAAACTTAAAGCTCAGCTAAATAAGTTAGCTGCCAAGTAAAATTGCAAATTTTAAAATTCAGGTGCTACCCCAAGATTTTGCTTTATTTTCTTAAGTTCATTGGTTTTTGAGGCATGTAAACACGGCATATAAAATCAAGATAAATTAGGAGTTTTGAAGCCAGAAACGAAGCTGTTGCAGTCACAAAGAATATTGATAAATTTATTGAAGACTGTATTTTTGAAAGAAACAGCAGTTTCGTAGCGCGCTACGAAACTGCTGTAGATGCTGTTTTTTGAAAAAAATAACAAGTCTAATGATGAGGTCAGTAGATTTTGGAGAAAAGGGCTAATGAACATCAAGGAAACAGATGAGGCTATCAGAGCCATTCAAACATTGACAAGTGGCCATCCTTTATAAAGGTAAAAAATTTTGTCTTAAGCTAGAACTTTAATAAAGGTACTTTATTACCTATGGTTAGGGTTTGGCTGAAGATGCATACGAAGAGGTTGGCTTGTACACTTGTCCATTCAACAAGGCTTCCAGCATACCTGGAAAGCTAGTGATGCTCATCAAATTTTGAAGCATTAAACAGCTGGGAACACATGCCTAAACCTTCGAAGGATGATAGGAAACAAAGACCGTGAAAACAGGGAATTATCATGATGATACATGAACTATCAGCACGTTCAACATTCAAAGCTAATTTGGTTTCATACATCCTTATCTCAGCAATCATGGCCATAACTAAAGGAGACAGCTGTTGAAGACCTGGAAAGGAATCAGAATACGAGGAGAATAAATTAGAGTTTAAGTTTGATTAGAACTCTTATGTAGTTACAGTTCATGCTTAGTAGATTTAATAAGTCTGTTAAGATAGATAAGGTTAGTAAATGTTAGTCATCGAGCTCCCCTCATGATGGAGGAGGAAGCTCTAAGTAGTTAAAATTGTGTTGCTATATATAGCTAAATCTTCTATGTAATCAAGGTTGGATATTTATGCAAAAAACAGAGTTATATTGGCCTGTGTATAAAGCTTTTTACAGTAATAGAAACACTGTTTATTCTTCCCAAGATTCATACTTTGTTAAAATGCTCAAGATGTTTGTGGTTCTGTTTGATCTTTTATGTTTTATAGCTTGATAAGTATACAATCACTCTGAATTCACCTAGTGCTCAGACTTCCTGTGTATACTTATAAGTTGGGGTCCTTGTCCTTCATGTTTTACAGCTCTTTAGGTACATAATCACTCTGAATTCACCTAGTGCTCAGACTTCCTGTGTGTACTTACGAGTTGATGGTTATTTGAGAAATGTTTTGAATGTTTAAACATTACATGCCTTGGCTTCTATGAATGAGCAGTTGATAGTTTACTGAAAAGATGTTTGACTCCATGAGACCAATGGAGAGCAATGTTTTGGTCTCTGTCCAACCAGCATGTTTACTAAATTTTTCATTTCAAGAGTTTGCCCTCTTTGTGCTAAAGATAAATCAATAGTTTATTTTGAGAGAGCCCTCTCAGGTTAGGGAGGCTAATCCTTAGCTAAAAGTCTGGTCTGAAATAGTTACATAAGGTCTTACTGATTAGCAGCCATCAGTACTGATTTTGTGATAACAAGTTCCACTTAAAAAACATCTAGAACTAGCCATTCAAGACCATACTAACTGCTCCACTGTCAGGGTGTGATCCATACTGACTCTTACACTAGCCAGGTGCGATGCATACTGATGAGGCCTTCTGTAGGGTGCAATGAGTGAGGATGGACAAATGTCCAAGACAGTTTGCTAAGTGGATGCTCATGGAATCTTCTAGAAGCTTCTCTTATGACACTTGCCTCTCTGAATTCGACAAGGGATGAGTAAGAGATCCAAGAAATCTCCAAGTGGAACCAAAAACAACAAGTGGAATGACACTAATCAAAACCCCATAGATGACTCACAACCTTGAACAGCTCTATAAATGGATCCCTCATCTGAGAGATCTAGGGGCTGGAATTTTGTAATTTGTAAGGAAGTGCAGGTAGTTTGTGGCTGAGAAAGAGCATTGTATTGCTGATGCGATCTTTCTTTTCATGAGGTGAAGAGTGCTTTGATGTTGGGAGGATGATGCTGGATCATACAGCTGGGTTGTAATTCTCCCCTCTATTTTAATAAGGTTATTTGAGTTTTCTTCCATATAACTATGCAATTTGTGAATGTTATTGTTTATGACTACCATTGTATGTTCATTACATTTCTAATCCTGTAATGCTTATGATATAATAGATCAAGATGCTTTGATAGTTTTTGTTGCTGTGTTTCTACATGTATTCTCTAAGCGGGATAAGTAAGAAAGGAGTTGCAAGCTCTCTCAAGGGGGAGAGAGATCAAGCAAGGAGTTAAGTGGAAGATCTAGGTTGGTTCCTTTGCCTCTCTCTTATCTATCATACATAGAAGAAATCCCAAATTGCTTTGATTGTTTATTTATAGGATAGCTGCCAATCCTAGAGGGCTAGACGATAAAAAAGACACTAGTTTTCCTGGAAACAAAATGGTGACTCCACTGGGGAAGGAATAGATGTTTGTTTGTTATTTTTGTTTTCTTTATAAACTATAGATGGAGCCTGAAGTTAGCCAGATAGCCTTTAAACTTCTCTTGCTCTGCAATTGCATAGTAGATGAATGCTGCTTTAGTCAATCTCTGGTTTAGTTTATGAATTGAAAATTTGACTTACAAGCATTCTAGATGCCCTTTTGGTGGCTCAGTTACCTCCCAAGATCACTCCTCTGTACTTTGCTCTTTACTGTCCATAATACCTCAAATTACATCACTGGAATCAGCTACAAATTTGAGCCAAAACCCACCTCATCTGCACTCCCTAGCCCATCGCACTGTCTATCACTATCAACTAGTATGCATTGCACCTCCCGAGCCTAAAAAAGTGTGATCCATCCCTATTTCTATGAAGCCCAGGTGCGATGACTAATTGAGCCTATTTCCCTTCTTGAAATTTGGGGGTTTTGTCCTTGTTTTCAGCTCTGTTTAGTTGATTTGCTGCTTATGAACAGTACCTCATTACTGAGGCCTTCTTGCATTACATAGATTAGCCTCCATTGATTAGGATTGGTAAATGGTTTTATGTATTTGTTCATCATTTACAATCCTTTGTCGAAAAGTTGCTTAAATTGATCTATCGTTTTGGTATAGAGAGTATCCTAACTATTATTTTGTGTCAAAAAGAGAAGCGTCATGAGTCTTCCTTCTCTGAATAGTTGATTTAACTTTTTGTCATGTATTTGATTTTATTTTTGTTATTCGAAGTGTCACAAGCATTTTCTATTTGAAATTGAAAAGTGTCGCTTAGTCTTCCTTTCTATCTTGAAAGAGAAATTGTCGAAATGTAGCTTTGAATGAAATATTACATATATTTGCTATACTTAGTTTTCCTTTTCGGCATTTCTCACATTAACGGAACAAAAAACAAATACATGCATTTACATTTTCATTTAGCTTGTGTGTGAAAAATGATTTAGGAATGTGAATTTAGAGTGTGCTCTTTGTTCTTTGTTTGAAAGAATTCTAATTTTCTTTCCCTAGTAGCTAGGATTTTCATTGATCAAAATAAACAACAATTGTTTATCATTGTAGATTACATTTTTAGGAATTTCAAATCAACATCATGCGTTGAGCCATTGAAAGACAAACTTTTAAACAATATCAACTCTAAAATAAATCTCAATGAACCTAACAATGCTTTAGAACCTAATGCAACACATCTAGAGGTCTAGGCTAGAGATGTGTTTTAGCGTCATAAAATCTAGTAACTATCGTTTTCATTGAAGGTTGGGTGATTCCTCCTCTTTGATACGATAAGTGCTAGCACGGACTTGTGCTCCCTGTACCGTTGAGTATATATTGGGAGACCATAATAGGATTCCATTCTTTATCCATAGGAAGCCGTGTCTGCCACCCTATCGATCGCAATGCACTGAACACAACATTCAAGAAGATTGACTGTCGTACATAAGTCCTTGGTAATTTCTCTTTAATTTATCACCAACATGTATATTGCAGTTTTGCGATTGGTTTGGTAATCCGTTTGTCTAGATTTCCAGAGTAGTCACTTTCGTTGCTTTTCGACTCCTTAAAAGAAAAGGTCCATCTGAGTACTTGTCACTTCAGGCTCATTAAAAATCGAAGGGGACTAGAGTCATGTCTATCTTTTTCTCAACTCTTAAAAATTGAAAAAGCAAAGCTATGTCAAAGCATCATTAAAATTTATTAAATTCGGAATAAAATCCTTGTTCCTTCATTTATCTTAGATTGAGATAATGGAGTCCACCAATCAAGGAATCCCTTTCGAAGGGAATCCTAGTCCATTTTCTTCTTGGGGAAATATTGGTGCTCCATATATGGCTACATTATCCCTCCTGGGAATTACAATTGGCCTGCCAGCATGGCTATTCTCAACCTCTGTCATTGAAAATACCATGATTCCTCAACAATGGAATTAGCATCCAATTGATACTGAAGTTGACCCTTTAGCTTCTTCTTCGTTTGTTTCACCCTCCCCTTCTTCCTCTTCGCTTGGTGAAAATAGTAATGCTAGTAACCAAGTGTCTGAGGAGAAGAAGAAAGGGGAGGAGAAGAAGAAGAAGAAGTCAATTCAGCAAGGGGACAACCATGCAACATCTGCTAAGAATCCATATGCTAAGCTTTCCAAACCCAGATCTCCATGCATAATTTGTAGAGGAGACCATTTTCATTGAGAATGTCCATGCATTCCTTAGATCTTGAGAGAGTGGTCCCCCTGTTCATGCCAACCGATGTCATCAACCTCTGGTGATCATGTTGACAACACACCATCAACTAGTAATAATGG
>APFE030186841.1:84838-102222 GCA_000404065.3 Pinus taeda | reverse complement strand
TAAAAAACTATTTGAAGTAAAAGCTTACAAGATGTCTTTTTCAAGGATGTTTTACTTGGCGATAAGCAAACCAAGGACTAACTTGTCCAGAATCACAAATCAGTCAAAAAACAAGCAATTTTTTGTTTTCTTTTGTAAAAATGAAATCCAAACTTTTAACACAAGCTTTTTTGAAGTTTCACAAAGAGAAAACACAAGATGGATTCCTCAACAAAGGTAGATTTTGCAAATGGTCAGACTCATAAGAAGGCCAGTAAAAACCAAGGTGTTCTGAGGCTTCTACAGCTTCTAAGCTCTGAGCTACTACATGACCAAAATGAAAATCAAGCCCAGCTACCAAAACTTCTAGGAATTTCACCTAAAACCCTAACACCAATGGAATTAAACCAAGGAAAGTTCTTAACAAGTCACATGCAGGTCTGGGCATGGGATAACAACATCTAAAGAAATACTAAACTAATTGAAAGAGCAAGATTTAAGTTTTTCAAAATTTTAGCAGGGTCTGCAGGCCCACAGTTCACATAGGTGCGTGCACGCTCTGTGTGCAAAGTAAACATGCGTACAAGTACGCACTGTGTTACAAGCACAAGGTGTGGGCTTCTCCTAAAGTTATGAAAACCAAAAATAATCTTAGATCTACTAAATCCACCCAATTCCACACGCAACAAGCCAAAAATAGAAACAAAAACACAGTTTCTCAGGTCAAAGTAAAAACAAGGAAAACAATCAAGTCCCCAGAAGAGTCGCCATTTTTTCACACGAAATGAGTCGAGGTTGCGGACAAGATCGACCTCCCTAGTATCTAAAGATATCTAGTGACAAGCAAGCCAATCAAAAACTATCTTTCTCTAAATATGCAATTAAAAACAAAGGCAAACAAGTGTTTTAGGCCTACCTTGGGTCCAATGCAAGTTTGTGGAAGCCTCGCTCCTTTGCTCCAAATGAGCTCCCTTGTAGCAAGTCTTCAAACACAAACAAGCAAACAAATTAAATAGCGCCTGAAAAGCCAATATCATAAAGCATATCCATCATAATGATCAAGGAGATTATGAAACAAACCACATGAGACAATTTGTTGAGAAAAATGAATTTGATTGTATTAATTCAAATCAAAGAATAACTTTACAACCTGTGCCTTGTTGTTGTACAAGCTCCTCCCAGGGTCCGACAAGAAGTCTCCTCTACTTTGACAAGTTTCACTCACTTCCCAATGAAGTCAAAAGGTATGTGATCTCTCCTCTCAAGCTTAACTAGGAAGTCCCAATTCCACCATCATTTACCCTAAAAAATGTTCAGCTTCTAACCTCTCCAGCAACTAACCCAATGCCTTAATTTATAGTGCAATGGAGGGAAGTTACTAGGTCCTCCTTTAAAGGGATAAAGCCCTCCTTCAAAGGGATAGCTCCTCCTATCAAGGGATTAGCTCCTTCTTTTTTGGGATGCATGAACCACCTTGGAGCGAACAATCCACGTCAAAATTCCTTCTAGAATCATATAGAATTAACCCAAAGTGAGTTTTTTAGAATAAACTTGTGCCTTTTTTACTTTTACAGGGGTATGCACCCACCCCTTTACAAACAGAGCGTGTAGATACGCAGGTAATATGAACAAAGGGTGCGAGCCCGCAGGCAAAAGTGAGAGAAAGTGCGGAACCAAAGCTTTATTGATTTTTAATGCCTTTCTCTCATTTGCAAAGCTTTGACATGAAGAGCTGAGGTCTGAGACTTGCTTAGGAGGACAGTATAAGTGATGATAGACCCATACTGACTGCAAATAGTCATGGTGACGATATTTTTGTGTAACAAGAGTTTATTCAGAACCACATGCAAATCCAAAGGTAAATGTTGTAAATTGATAATTGACAGTGGAAGCACTGACAACATTGTTTCTACAAAAATGGTGGACAAGCTAGGATTAGTGAAGACAGTACACCCTACTCCTTACAAAGTATCATGGTTGCAAAAAGGACATCAGATCATTGTGACAGAATAATGCAAGGTAGAGATACATATTGGTACTTATAGGGATGTAATATTGTGTGATGTGATGCCAATCGATGTATGCCATGTGTTGTTGGGAAGACCTTGGTAGTTTGATAGGAAAGCTATTCATGATGGGAGAAGAAATACTTATACTCTGGAGAAGGATGGAAATAAACATACACTGTTTCCATTAAAGGATGAATCTGACAAAGAAGCACCTGGAAATAATGTTATGGTAATGAGTGGAAAGGAGTTGTTGCAAGAGGTTGGAAAAGGTAAAGAAATGCATTTTTCTGTCATAGGGAGACCTAAGGTAATTTTCACTTCCACAAAATTAGATGATTTACCTGAAGAAATCAAAACTCTGTTGAATGATTTTGCTGATATTATTGTGGATATGCTGCCAAATGCATTGCCACCAATCAAGAGTATTAGTCATCATATTGACCTAATACCTAGATCAAGTTTACCAAACAAAGCAACATACAGATTAACTCCTCAAGGGAATGCAGAAGTTGGAAGACAAGTGCAAGAACTAATGGATAAAGGACTAATCAGAGAGAGTCTTAGTCCATGTGCTGTACTAACAGTACTCAGTCCAAAGAAAGGAGGTGAATGACGTATGTGTACTGATTCCAGAGCCATAGACAAGATCACAATCAGGTATAGATTTCCTTTACCAAGTTTGAATGATTTGATGGATTGTTTGAGTGGGTCAAAGTATTTTACTAAAATAGATCTAAAGAGTGGATACCATCAGATAAGAATTAGAGAAGGAGATGAGTGGAAGACTGCATTTAGAACAAATAGTGGGTTGTATGAGTGGTTAGTGATGCCTCTTGGACTCACTAATGCACTTAGCACATTTATGAGATTGATGAATGAAGTCTTGAAGAAATATGCAGGAAAGTTTGTCATTTTTTATCTTGATGATATTTTAGTTTTCAGTAGAAGCAAAGAAGAACATCTGGAGCATCTTAAGTTGGTTTTAAGAACTCCCCAGAAAGAGAAGTTGCTGATAAATCTGAAGAAATGTAGTTTCATGAAAGAAGAATTGATATATTTGAGATTTGTAGTTTCTAAAGAAGGTTTGAAAATGGATCCAGATAAAGTCCAAGCAATTTGGAATTGGCCTATTCGAAGGAACATATTTCAGGTAAGAAGCTTTCATGGTCTTGCAAGTTTCATAGGAAATTTATCAGAGGTGTTAGTCAGATTTGTGCACCAATTCTTGAAACAATCAAGGGGACTAATCAACCATTCAAGTAGACAGAAGCAACATAATTTTTTTTTTAAGCTGTTGAAGAGGAAAATTACAGAGAAACCAGTTTTGGCTTTACCTGATTTTGAAAAGATATTTCAAGTTGAAACAGATGCTAGTGGAATTGCAATTGGAGCAGTTTTGAGTTAGGAGTAGAGGCCAATAGAGTACTTTAGTGAAAAACTAAATGAAGCTAAGAAAAATTATTCTTCTTATGATAAAGAATTTTATGCTATTGTGTAAGCTTTAAAGAAATGGAGACATTATTTTCTACCAAAGGAGTTTATATTGTATTCTGACAATCAATGTGCATTGTAGTTCATAAACAACCAGCCAAAATTGAACCAGAAACATGCCAAGTGGGTAGAGTTTTTATAGAGCTTTACTTTTGTGATAAAACACACAAGTGGTAAGTTGAACAAAGTTGTTGATTCTCTAAGCAGGGTAAGTTTCATTGTGCAAGAGTTGAGGGTTAGTGTTGTACGATTTGAAGAAATGGTTGATATGTATAAAGATAGTGCAGATTTTAAAGATATTTATGCAGTTGTGAAAAATCCAATAGTTCATAATAGAAGCCAGTGGTTGGATTATCTTATCCAAGGAGGTTAACTGTTTAAAGGTAACAAATTGTGCATTCCCAAATGTTCTATGAGGGAAAACATAATCAAAGAGAAACACAGTGGGGGATTATCTGGGCACTTTGGGCAAGACAAAACCTTTGCTAAGGTAAATGCTTTTTACTATTAGCCAAGGATGCAAACTGATGTCAAGAGATTTGTTGAGAAGTGTAGAATATGTCAACATGTTAAAGGGAGAAGCCAAATACATGATTGTACCAACCATTTCCAATACCAGACCGACCATGTGATGCAGTTAGTATGGATTTTGTTTTAGGATTACCTAGAACCCAAAGAGGGAATGATTCTATTTATGTCGTAGTAGATAGATTTTCCAAGATGGCACATTTCATTGCATGTAAAAAGACTAGTGATGCAACACATATTGCTAATCTGTTTTTTTTAAGAAGTTGTAAGATTGCATGGATTGCCTGTAGGTATTGTGTCTGATAGAGATACAAAGTTTGTTGGACATTTCTGGAAAGCTCTTTAGAAGAAACTAGGTGCTAACCTCAGTTTCAGTTCCACATACCATCCTCAAACAGATGGATAGACCGAAGTGGTAATCAGAAGCTTGGGAAACATATTGAGAAGCTTAGTGTATCAAAATCCTAAACAGTGGGATTTAGCACTTGCTCAAGCTGTGTTTGATTATAATGACACTCCAAACTGAAGTACTGGAATGAATCCATTTCAGATTGTATTTGGGATGAATCCAAGAGGTGTATATGAGCTCAGAAATTTGGGTAAATAGGAGACAAGAAGTGCAAAAGCTGAAGAGTTTACAGATTAGATGCAGAGACTACAAGAAGATGTCAAAGACAGATTGCAGGAAAGCAGTGGAAAATACAAATAGAGAGCTGATATGAAAAGGAAAGAAAAATAATTCCAAGTGGGAGATTTAGTGATGGTATACCTGAGAAAAGAAAGATTTCCTGCTAAGACTTATAATAAAGTAAAGATGAAAAAGATAGGACCATGCAAAATTGTGAGGAAGTTTTCAACTAATGCTTATGAAGTTGAATTGCTAGAAGGGATTGGAATATCACCTGCCTTCAATGTCGCTGATTTGTATGCATATAAAGAGACAAAGACAAAGCTACAGAAGGAAGCTACAAAAGATGAAGTTCAAACTTTGAACTGGGAAGAACAAATGCTAAAGACAACCAAGAAAGAGGTAGAAGCAGTTATGGAGAAAAGAGTATCCAAAAGAACTAGAGGACAGGTTTATTTTCAGTATCTGGTCAAATGGAAGGGACAACCAGTGGAGGATGCTAGTTGGTTGACAACAACAGAGTTGCAGAAGTATGGAGTAAACCTTGAAAGTCTGGGGGATAATTCTTTTCTTCCCCGGGAGTTTGATGCATGAGCATAAAGACTTAGCTAGCAATGTGATTGCATGTTCACATGTTGTGGCTAAAAGAGATGAATTTCATTAACCTGCGTGGTCAAATTCAGTTTTAATAGAGAGAGTTGGGTCTCTCGAATTTGTCTTTAATATTTATGTTCAGTTATGTAATAATTGGAATATTGCATTATTTTTAGCCTAAGAGATAAGCTGTTAGTATAGGTGTGTAACAAAACTTGAGAATAGAGATTTAATTGTTAGATAGACTAAAATAGGGATCGAGTTGTTAATTCTATTAGGCTAGGATTGGACTCATAAAAGAGAAAAGAATGTAATGGAGCTGAGATGATAGGGAATTGAGTGAAAGTAAGCAAGAGGTGTGACAGAGATAGGGTTTGAGATTGAGATAGAAGTCAGATAAACTGCTATAACCGAGCCGAGAGGGCCAAGACTCTGTAATTTTCATATTGTTGAGTAATTGATTGAATTGTGGTGTTGTGTGTTAATCCCGGTGCAGAATTTCATTTTCACCTGTGTATCGCCATTTCGGACCCTCAACGGGTATTTCTATGTTTTAATGCTTTAATTATAAATCTCAGTGTTTATGTGGTTTATCGTTAATCACGACAGATTTGTGGTTAAGGTTAATACTGTGGTTAAAGCGCTAAACCATCATTTAAGCATCTTTCTTAAAGTTAAGTAATAAGCATGTGGGTTGTATTTGATGAGCAGGAAGTAGTATATCACATACTCAAAAAGTGGTAAGTCGTAATATCCCGAGTCTGTGCGATTAACCCTAGCGCTCGACACATAGTAAACAGAGGAGAGAGAAAAACAACTTTATCGCGTGCCTCCGAAGCAATAAAGACCGTGCTAAAGTCCACGCGATATCGTGCAACGACCGTTGGATCGGACAGAGCAGATCGATGGTGGAAAATCTACGAGCTAGTTGGTGATTGGGGAAAGTGATAGCTGTTGGATCTGGAAAAGTGAAACAGACGGTAGAGATCAAAGCCCTCGCTTCAATGGAAAAGTTAAGTGGGACCGACAATGTTTAGTGGAAAAGCGGGACCCTCAAGGGAAAAGGAAGCCATGTACAAAATCTATTTAAACGCAATTGATTGGTTATTAGTTAATCAATAGTCTATTTTCAGAGTATCACCTTATTCCATCAACCTTCTGTGTCACTAATTCATTTTCCTACATTTTATCTTTTTACGGCATTTAAAATTACTTCTATTCATTCTTCAAAAATAATATATTATTTTTTCCTAAAAATCCATTCACACTAACATTCTAAGATTACATTGCTAGTAACACATCTAGATTTACATTACCATTAATGCACAAGAAAACATCATTATCTAACATCGATGATAATAATAATAAGATTGTGAATTTAATTTCAGTATAATAATAACAAAATATAATTAGAAATACTAATAATTTTGTTTAATACCTTTAATATTCTCTATTGGTTGTTCTCATAGTCTTTGCATTGGTTACCATTTTTATATTATTAAATTTTCTTACATTAGTGCAGTGATGTATTAATTATATAAACATTAAACGAACGAGGCCTTTCATTTGATTAACAAGTTAATGAGGTGAAAATTATATCAATGAATGAGTAGGTTAATCCTATTTTTCATGAAATATTTATATTTAAATTATTTATAAATAAAAAACAAATATTATATAAATATAAATTAACAAAATAAATTTTTGATTTAAAGTATAAAATAATTTATCTCTAAAATTATGTCAAATCATACACTGATAATAAAAACAAATAATTTATAATAAAATAATAAATTAACAATAAATTTTGATTTAAGTATAATAATAATTTATCTCTAAAATTATTGTCAAATCACACACCGCATTGATATATGAGAAAAAATCAATTTCACTTCACATTATTTTACTGCTCTAAACCATAACAAACTTATAAAATTTATAAAATTTCAATAATTTTTTAGTTAAGAGATAGAGTTAGTTAATAACAAATTTATAAAAAACAAATAATTTATAATTAAGAGATTATAGTTTGTTAATTGTAATGTAGAAATTTAAAACATTGTTAAAGGTTATAAGACGGTATCATTTATTTCTATATTGATAATTTTTTTTTAAATGTATTTAAAAAAGAATTTAGTTTGAAAATTAATTTATTTGGTCGTAAGAAAAAATTCAAATATTTTTTTCAACATTCCATTGTATAAGTACTTTGAGAAAAAGTTTTTTCTTTCTTTTGAATTTCATGATAATTTTATCTATTATAACAATTATTTGGAGAAGGTTTTTTCATACAAATATTTAAATATTGACTTTCATCATCAACTTAACTAGAATTATAGCATTAAGAAAATGATTATTGGAGGTTGGAAAACTTATTATGAGCTGGAAAACAATTGTAAATAGACTCGCCTTTGGGTTTGGAGTAAAAATAAGTTCCTCTTTGAGGCTCTTGTTTCCCCTATAATTTTACAAGGTTGCGAGGTTTGAGGTTGTAGTATCTCCAGAGAATCATGGAGAATGATTGAGTTGATCCAAAAACAATTTATAACCTACAACCTTAAGATTAAAGGAAATACTCCTATCTTATCCTCTTGATTGAAGCTAGCCTTTCCCCCATTGAAAGCATGGCTATGTTTAGGTATCTAATGTATAAGAAGGAGCTTTACAACGTGGAAGCCAAGAGGTTTCCCAAAATTGCTTCTAACTCTAGTCAATCCCCCACCTCTGGCTCAAGCAGGGATGACACAAGGATGCTCAGTCTTGGCTAGACCATTGAGGGATAAAAATGAGAAGATAATTTTGGAGAAGAAGGATAATATTAAAAATAGTATTACTTCCAAGTATTACTTCCAAATTTACGGATAAGCTATGGGATGATAAGGAACTAGAGGGGAAAATGAAACTAAGTTATTATAAGAAGAGGTTCAACCCCAACCTTGCTAACCATAATTATCTTTCTGTCTTGACTAGTGCTAAGAAGAAGATGAACATTACAAAGATAAGAACTAATTCTCATGAGCTTCAAAGTGAAACCTGGCGTTGGTCCATTCCCAGAACACCTTGAGATGAAAGAATCTGTCACATTTGTGATGCTAAGAGAGATGAAGATGAAAATCATTTTCTCCTGAATTATGTGGCTCTTACTCATATCTGTTCTCGTTTCTAAAACATTTGCCACACTACCAACCTTTTTGACTTGTTAAGTCAACAATACTATAGTGATGTAGGAACCCTTCTTTCCCTTCTTTTTAATCATAGAACTAAAATATTAAAGAGTTTCAATTAATATCTCACTTTCTTAAAGTACGATAGACCACATTGGTCTTAGTGGACGTTAATCATCATCATTATCATCATTATGGATAGTTGTGGATTCTCTAGGTTTATGTATAGGCTTTGTGAATGTGAAGAGGTAAGAGGGCATTAATCATTAATTTAATAAAGTTGTAAAGATTGTGTTTTTTGTGATATTTTTATTTGTTTTCAAGTTAATAACAAAGTGTGTGAATGTTTTTTTAATTAAAGTAGGTTCCTTGTTTTACAAACAAGAGAGTCTTATACACCAATTTAGTGTCTAAATTTGACTATTAAAATTTACAAAAATATACAAACTCTATTTCCCATTAGATAGAAATACACAGATTATTAATTATTAAAATTCAAACTATAAATTTATAAAATATCTATTAAAAAATCAAATAAATGATTACTTGATTTTTAAAATTTATTTCACCTACATATTCACTATTTCTTTTTCCAAACCACCCATATAAAACAATCAAAATAAAAACCAAAATTTCTCATACTTATAACATTAAGAGGTCACAATAAGTGGGCTTAATGGTTAAGAGCATGTGTTTCCTCCTAAGATGTCACAATTTAAAAAATAGAGGGGTCCCTATAAACAAGGGTCTCATACACCAATTTTGAGTACATGTCCCATAAACAAGAGGTCTGGTACACCAATTTAATGTCTGGTCCAATTTTGAGTACTTATCCCATAAACAAGAAGTCTAATACAGCAATTTAATGAGTTGTCTATAATGCAACTTTTTGGAGATTCGGGTGACGGAATCCGGTGGAAGAAATTGAGGTTAAATCTTGATTTGTTGCAGTTAAAATGACTTTTTAACTGCATATTTGGATTCAGCACCCTGAAAACCATCCAGCGGAAGAAATTGAGGTTAAATCTTGATTTGTTGCAGTTAAAATGACTTTTTAACTGCATATTTGGATTCAGCACCCTGAAAACCCCTGTGACGCTTTGATTGTGCAGAAACTAGCTATCAAACTTGCTATTCCAATAAATTGCTGCCAGATTTTGACCAGAAAAACCCACTAGAAAAGCTTTCAAAAAGTCACATTATAAACAACTACCCAATTTAATCTCTAACTTAAAATTAAATAATAATAATCATTATTATTTTACAGTAAATACTACATGTTATACGAATAATTGCAAATGCTACCTTTTCATGCCTACACATATATTTCAAAATTAAAAATATAAACAACACTTTCAATTTTGAAACATATTCATCTCTTGAAAGACTCGTAATTCTTTGCATGAATCAGTAGAGGGTAATATTTCCATCTCTATGGATATGGCCATACCTCAAACGTGTGTCTGAGTGATGCCTGTCAGTCTGTCACATGGAACAGTCCTCAGCATTGAATGGTCAAAGTAAATATAAATCAATCTCAGAACCATAACACTAGATAGATCTAGATTCTTGATTGACCCGTTTTAACAGAGCCAGGCAACAGATGATGAAATCACAGAAGAAAACAGGAAAGATGAGCGTCACAGTGCTGTCAAAGTGTCTAGTGTACAGTGTATCCACAAAGATGTAAACGTAAAAACTGGGATAAACTATGTGAGAGCATTCATTCCTCGAAATTGGAAATCTAGGGAACCACAACCCTCGAAAACCCCAAACGCTGAGATCAGATCTCATCCATGAAATCTTCGTTATGTCACGCCAGCACAACATTTTATATGGATAAACTCTGGGAACATAACGCTGGAATTCTTTTATATATTATGCTTTGCTTGGCATTTGTTGTTCGTCCCCGAAATGGTGCTGGTGTATTGGGTTGGACTGAGGGACCAGCCAACACCAAAACCAGTGTTGGTTGATCTCCACTCATGAATTATTGATTTCAGTTCTTCATTGCAGTTCTCTGAATATTTCAATGTAGGTTTCGTTTCTCCTTTTGGTTTTTAATTTCAATGGTGGCATGAATTCAGATGTATGCGTTTGATACTTAATTTGTTTTTGGTTCTTGAGTGTACACATTTTCACAGTTAGAATGCAGTTAGAATGTCGTTAATTTGTTTTTTCTGCTGCAAAAGTTGTGTATCTTAATTAAAACTACGCAGTTTGATTGTTGAATATTGCAGCTCTACTCAGCAGATGGAGACCTGATCCTGTGCAAGAAGTCCATTGGGTTGAATAATAGGGAATGCAAATTGAAGGATCCGAAGATATAGAATGAGCGGGGAAAGCGTAATAGATTATCAGATTTCAGCAATGGAGTTGGAGTCCGGTTCAATTGAAGTTCATGGCGGGAATAGGACATTGGTTGTGGGGAAGGAAATTATGTTTAGTCCTCTCATAACGGATGAAGATGGCCAGCCACAGCGCACGGGTACTTCAATATAATATAAGACATATAATTTTTCAGGGTTGGATTTTGCTTTACGGGAATATTTTGGAATTTAATGGATATATTTTGGAATTTAATGCACATGTGTGAGGTGAATTACTCTCAATATTTTGAAATTTAATTTACATGAATGAAGTGAACCCCTCTCATCACTCATGTCCATCTTATTTTAAATATTTTCAAAATCCATGTCCATCCTATTTTAAAATATTTTCAAAATCAACCATCAAAATAAAAATGGCTACTAGATTCTTAAGTGATGTCCATTCTATTTTAAAATATTTTAAATCAATTATCATAATAAGAATAGCTACTAAAATCTTAGTTATTATTAACATTTTTTTCCAGATGAAAAAAATACTACTTCTTCATATTAATATATAAAAAATGTACAAACTCTCAGATTCTCTTACTACTTTTTGATTCTTCTATTTCTACTGTAACATAATATTCTGATAACAGTCCCCTGTACTACTGCCTACCTATAATATTCTCATAACAGTCCCCTGTAGTACTGCCTACCTACCTATTGATTCATACTGATCATATATATATATATATATCCATATTGGATCTTTCTCTTAATTTCTGTTATCTATTCTATTATAACCGTACATATATTCCAAAAAAACTGCATGACGATGCAAATAGTTCCCCAAAAAGATTGATGCATTTTCATCTATGAATAATTTATGCTTCCCGTATTAATCCTTATCCCCTGTTTATAAGCTGTAAAGAAAAACTTACTTGTTTCCTTAGCAACTCCTCTCTCAGAAGATCAGCAATTTATTAATCATTATCCCCTGTTTATAAGCTGTAAAGAAAAACTTACTTGTTTCTTTAGCAACTCCTCTCTTAGAAGATCAGCAATCCAGTTTTGTTCCTTGTAATTGTGAGCAAATTGCACATGTTGGAAAATGCTTACCAGATTCTGAATTAGTCTCAGTCTCATCCAGTTTTTAAGGATAGGTGAGTTGAATCTTGCTTTTAGCATCTCCAAAAACCTGAATATTCTCCAACCTCAACCATTTTACCGCTATAAGAACACTCCACAATATAATGACCTCTACTTACTAATTGTACCTTCCCACCAAAAATGATAAAACTTACCTACATCAATAACTATGACTGCTCGACATCCACACTCCTTCCTATCTCACGCTCCATCAAAAAAAAAAACCACCGGATAATTGCTCCACAAGTCTATATACTTGCCTTTTCTGTCTCCTCTGCTCTTTTTCAGTCTCTACTCTTCTTCATCAGACCAATTTCGTTGTAATATGCTACTGTCTTATTAATGTCATTTCGAATTAACACTTGTACGATGAATGTCAAAATTCTAGAAATTTGGAAAATGATCAATGTTTATAACTTACATTACAAAACACTTGTCTGAAAACTAAACACCATGTGAGGAACTTATCAGTGATTATGTATATAATTTGCAGGTACTGTCTGGACTGCATCTTCCCACGTGATAACAGCAGTAATTGGGTCCGGCGTGCTATCATTGGCATGGAGTATGTCTCAGCTGGGTTGGATAGCAGGGCCACTGGTTCTGTTGGGCTTTTCCTTTGTCACCTACTACACCTCCATGTTGCTCGCTGATACTTACCGGTCGCCTGATCCTGTTACTGGAAGGCGCAACTATACGTATACAGATGCCGTCGCAGCCATTCTAGGTTGGTAGTTTTGTTTCTTTGTAATGCATAATTCAAATTCAAATTCCACATTATGGCGTTGGTCTACACCCAAAACTTAATGCGAAGAAAGAGTCTACTCCCAAAAGTCTGTTACCTGTGTTATATTAAGATGGTCAAAGATGGAAAAGCATTTCTCTGCCTAGTTCACATTAAAATCCATATTAAATGAATCTAAACACTCTTCAAGCTCAAGCTCAAAAAGACCTTTTTATTTAAGCTATTCCCTGAATTTTTCCTCCTTGCTTCAAACACTACTCTAAGGATTTTAGAAGCACATGCACGAGATGTGTAGTTACAGACTTTATCAGTAAAGAAATCGTTATGAATATTGATTTTGTTACGTCAAATGCTTTTGTACCCTGAAATCCTTAAATTCTGGTTTAATTTATTTTCAGATATCAATTTATTTTTTATCCATACATGATTAGGTGGGAAAAAGGTCTTGCTATGCGGCATGGTACAGTATCTGAATCTGTTGGGAACAGCTATTGGATATACCATCACTGCTTCCATAAGCATGGTGTGAGTATCCATCCCCCCTGTATCCATATCTGCATCTTGCTGTAAAATATTTTTCAAGCAGACATAATCTACAGTATCCTGATTTCACATCGATTTTGGCAGGGCAATAGGGCGATCAGACTGTTTTCACGAAAAAGGGAGGGAATCGCCTTGCCATATATCAAACAATTTGTACATGGCCATTTTTGGAGCAGTCCAAGTGTTGCTCTCACAGATTCCTAATTTCAGCAAAATCTGGTGGTTGTCAACAGTTGCAGCTGTAATGTCTCTTGCATATTCATTTATTGGACTTGGTCTAGGAATTGGCAAGGCCACAGGTCTAAATTCTTTCCTTAGCCAAATATATATACATAAGCAATTGTATATATTCAAAATTCAATTTTCTTATTATGAAATATGTTTTTGTGTGTTAGCAGAGAAAGGCCATTCTCATGGTAGCTTAGGAGGAGTGGGGATCGCGGGTTTCCAAAACTCAGTTGATAAAATCTGGACTGTCTTTCAAGCTCTTGGGAATATTGCATTTGCTTATTCCTTTTCAATGATTCTAATTGAGATACAGGTCAGTTACTACTACTATTTCTTTCTGACTGTTTAGAAGCATTTTTAATTGAACATGAGAGTCACATAGAACCATTTGATTTAGGACATGGTAAACATCAATCAGATCTATATTAAAAAAGATTTAAAGTAACAAGGTTTATTTAAATCAATTTTGCTGTTTCAGGGAAACCAATTCATATGTTAAGCCTCTTCCCTCCACAGAAAAGAGGGCTGCCTTTATGTCTATTATAGATTTAGTGTTTCCAATAGATATGGAGCAAATTGTAAATTCAGGGTTTTCAATAGATATGGAGCAAAGTCAAAGCGTTGACTTAGTTGACTTTGTTTCAGGTCTGTAGAATACTGGAACTTATTGTAGATTTGGTTTTTCCAATTTATATAGAACAAAGTTCAACCATTGACTTTGTTCCAGGTCTGTAAAATACTGGAATCTGCCCTAACAGTTGACCTTGTTAACTTCTCTTCATGCCTATAAAATATTGAAATCTACCATCAACATAAGCTCAGATCATAAAAATTTTACAATCATAAAAACTTAACAAGTTTAAACTTAACCTGTTTAAATAACAAAATTTACATAGCTAAACCCCATCTCATACATACACTTAAACACACACCAAACTTTGCAATAGAACTTACTTGGCTCCTTTCAGTGCAATTATTATTCATATATCCCCAAATGATGGTGTTTTTTGCAGGACACTGTAAAATCTCCACCAGCAGAGAACAAGACAATGAAGAAGGCATCGCTAATTGGCGTTTTGGTGACCACCGTGTTCTACCTATCCGTTGGTTGTGCTGGTTACGCAGCATTTGGAAACCATGCTCCTGGCAATCTCCTAACGGGATTCGGATTCTACAATCCTTTCTGGCTTGTGGACATAGCCAACATTTGCATTGTCATTCACTTGGTGGGCGCTTACCAGGTATGAATTCTCCATTCACACCATTACCATTGTTTTCTATTAAAAAAATTAATACTAAATTTCCAGTGAAAATAAAATATTAGCACTTAAATAAGCACTATTGTACTTATTTGAAAAGGAACAATTCAAATTCTCATATTATAATATGGTATTCATTCTTCCTTTCCCTTCTATTTTAGAAGGCATCCTTGGATTGTAGATTCCATGTAATAAGTATGGAGCAAAGTTCTATAGAGTTGACTTTGATAGATACCCATTAGATTAGCAAAGTCATATAGATTTGATTTTTAGGCTTGCTGCTGCTTTTCCCTATACAGGTTTCTTTTCCACCTCAAACATTTGGGTGTTTCCATATCTTGGAATTGTATATATTGAATAATGAATTGGGTAAGTAGTATTTTGAGGTCTTATTCTGGGTATATACATTTTGATTGTCTTATGCAGGGTTCTGTTTCTAGGTCTGGACACTTTATTTTTGCTTGATGCTCAAACTTTCCCCTGTTCTGCTGTTGTATGGGGCCTCTGTATCTTCCAGTTTTCTTTGCTGTTATATACAGTAATTTTTTGTATCAATGTGGTTCTTATCTGTTGAGCGGGGTCCTTTTTTGGATTTTATCTGATGTACATTCTTTCTGAACTAGTTGGTCTGTCCAGATGCTATTGCAGGTTTTGCAGGGTCTGTACCTTGGATGAATGTAACAGTTTCTTTTTTTTAATGTAAATCAAGACTATTGTTTTTTTCTCCGTGAAAAAAAGTAGTATTTTGAGATGTTTTTTGGAATCTGTAGACACGATATGATATAGAATATATTGAATAATGAATTTGGTAAGTAGTATTTAACTTGAGTGAGTTTAATAGTTAAAGGATGTGTTTCCTCCTAAAAAATTACAGGTCGGAAAACCCAATAATAATATATATATGTCTTCATAAATTTAGGAATCAAATCTGGGAAAAAACTACCTCATTCCCTAATAACTGTTCCGATCATTTCCGACCTTCTGTATATTGAATAATGAACTGGGTGATGATTGTTTTGATTAAAATACAGGTGTTCTGCCAGCCTCTGTATGCATTCGTGGAGGAATGGAGCGCTAATACATGGACCAAGAGCTGCTTCATCCAAAACGAATACAAACTGCCTATCCCCGGATTGGGAGAGTTTAAACTCAATATGTTTCGATTAGTGTGGAGGACTTGTTTTGTGGTTTTTACTACAGTGGTGTCGATGGTTCTGCCCTTCTTCAATGCCATCATGGGCGTGCTTGGAGCTATAGCCTTCTTCCCTCTCACCGTTTATTTCCCCATACAGATGCACATAACCCAAACTAAGGTCCGGCAATGGAGCTTCAAGTGGGTGACCTTGCAGCTTCTGTGTGTATTGTGCTTCTTTGTGACCATGGCAGCACTTGTGGGTTCTATAGCTGGTGTTGTGGAAGTTCTTCAGCATTACACTCCATTTAAAACGAGGTATTGATTGATCACTCATGGCCAATACTTCTGTGTAAACTGTTGGTGCCCATCGCCAAACCCGAGGGCCACAAGAATTTCTGGTGGGAAACAATAAGTTGCAATTTATGTAGTACTTTCAAACACACAAGTTCAATAAAAACTATGGAGCTACAATGAACGTTTCACTTTCAAGGAAAATGAAAAAGAACGCTGATAATTATATTGATAAAGCCATAGATGAATGGTGATTGGGATTGGTAATTACAGGATATCATTTGAGGGAGGACCAAAGGTGTCTCCTTTATCCTGTATAAATGCTTTTTATTATAAATTTCATCATGCATGATATTCTTATGAGAGCCTTTTATTATTGGAAAAATATTATGATATTAAATTTTACCATGGAAGAATATGAAGTTATTGATATGTCTCATATTAGTATTAGTACCAGGTTAATCTAGTTTCTGTTTTTCTTTGGCTGATAACAAATTAAATTATTAAAAAAAACTCTAAAAATAATAATTATTTAAAAAATGTTTTAATAAGTTAGTCCAACATAATTGATATTGATTAGTCATTTAATTTTAATTTTTTATTATTAAAAATATTTTTTTAACCACTAAAAATATAAATATCTAATTCAAAGATTTGTAAAATTTGAATGAAAGAAATTTGTTTGGATATTTTTATCTTGATTGCAGTATCAAGATATCTAATATATATGACCAAAGTCAACCGTAACTTTGCCTATCTCTATCAATATCAAGATATTGATAGATATGACCAAAGTCAAAGAGTAACTTTGGCCATGTCTATAGATACAGGAACTCTGTAATCAAAATAAACTCACATAATTAATTTTTCTATTTGAAATTACTCTATACAAAATATGACTAATAGAAAGTAGAAAACAATTAAAGACTTAATTAAAAGCCTTGTTAAAAAGTGAAAGATTTAACTAGTGAAAGATGTTTTTAGCTTCAAAGTTGTGATAACTTGACATATTAAGAATTTTGATTCTGCTCAACAAGTTCATTTTAGTGAAACAAAGAGAAGCACATTTCTTTGACGTAATTAAAAACCACTAGACCCTATAACACTTAAGGAAGTTAAGTGGCAAGTTATGATATTGTTAAATTTATATAATCTCAAAAAAAATTACAAAACGAAGATTAAAGTAGTATTTTTAAACTAAGATTAAAGTAGTATTTTTTTAGTTGCTATTGGAAATCAGGTCAAACAAGATTTTGCTTGAGGTAGATTGATTTTAAAAATATTGTGAATATGGTGGCAACGTTTTCTTTTCAATGATTATTTTATTAA
>APFE030186841.1:24922-80987 GCA_000404065.3 Pinus taeda | reverse complement strand
AGTCCTCTTTCAACGCCACTAGTCTGATCAAAATTGGATTCTCCACGAAAGCGTTATGCCCAATCTCCCAAGATGGCTTGATTATACACTTTTTTAGTATAGTGAACTTGTATGAAGTGCCATGTGTCACTGTTTTAACCTTCAGACCTAAAAAATGATGCACTTGAAACCAAAATCTATCCTCTTTCTGAAAATTCTTATGAAATTTCAATCTGATACTCAGAGAGAAAGTTATGATGATTTCCCAAGGTCACCTATTTGGGATGTAATTCGGGAACCTGCAAAAACTCTAACTTCCTTGGATCATATTTCAGAAAATATAGCAATACAAGATCTAAAAGCTGGACCTGAGCTTCATCACGATTTTGGCTCAAATGGGTTTTAATTTTAGATTCTAAACCTTCCTAGAAAAATAATTATCGCGAAAATTCCACAATGGCCTATTTGAGATAGAATTTTGGAGCTTGCAAAAACCCTAACTTCCTCATATCATATCTCCAAAAATATAGCGAGACAAGATCTGAAATTATGACCCGAGGTTTAGAACTATTTCAGCTCAAACGAGTTATTTTTTTTAGCGTCTAAAATGTCGTAGAGAAAATTTTATAGCGAAAATTCCACGATGACCTGTTTTGGAGCAGCGAAACCCTAGAATCCAAAGCTCTGCTACCAAATTTTATGAAACCAGCTCACAAAAAGATAGAAAAGATAGATCAACGACTTGAAAATTAGCCTCTTCGAAGGGGCAACCTCCTTTACATTATATAAATGAACAATTTTTGGATGATACAAATGACAATACCTCCTTTCTATATATAGGAGTCTAGGTGGTCCCAATATAATCAGAGCCTACATAACAACAATATTGTAGGGGCACAACAATAACAATAGTGGGCTTCTATGGGGCACAATAATAACAACATGGGGACTACATGGACACAACAATACAATAAGGGGGTTGCACTTATAATAGTAAGGGATTACACTAGTAGTATAGGGACCTAACAAAATTTTTTGTAGTTAATGTGTAACATATAAAATGAATATGTAGTAATAAAGATAATAGTAATATTATTTCCTACAGGGCCTTGAATTGAGGGTGACTGGGTGCATTGTTAAGACAATCCTCGTAAAAAGGTCAATGGTTCAAATCCCTCGTGGATGTTATCTCTCTCTCTCTCTCTCTCTGCTTTATTCACCATGGAACAAAATAACATACCATAGAGGGATTGGAGGCATAGCTTGTTATATAAAAACAAAATCAATTTCCTTCACATTAGGATTTACAAGTTTCAATTAGTACATATGGATGCAGATTTAATATTTTAATGATAATAATATTTATATAGTAATATGTTATCCTCCTTGCATTAGTTCAATTTCTGTAAGTGGCATCTGAGATCATATTGAATATATTGTCGTAATGGATCCAATCCATATTGTTCAAAGATCTTGAGCCATGAAGAGCATCTTACCTTATCTACAGACTGGAGGATGAGGTGCTTGATTACATGGGAAAAATATAAATATGTTATTTCACACATATTAATCCCACCCTTCTCTAAGAAAAAAACTTGGATACAAAATGTACTTACAATAACTTAAAAAAGATATTTATAGTTTCATAAATGAAGGAAGTATCCTATTGCTATGAGATTTTAATGCTAAGACGACAACTATCAAGCTATTATTTAAGTAATGATTCCAACCCTAATCCTATCTAGCTAGATGAGGACGTTTCTTTAGGTAGTAGATATACAAGAAAATTCTAAAGACTTGGTTGAAAATTTGTTTGGTAGCTAGCCAATCAAGCTCTATAGTTCTCAATATCTAATAATTTAAAATGGTCTAATAAAGTGGTTGAAATCCAGCTAGATAACTTGTGTTCATAGGTTTGGAATTAATGTCATAGGTTATGCAATATATCCTCATATACACCAAATGGTAACAATGACATCTTAAATGATCATGTTCTTGACTTTGATCATTAACCTTTAACCCTAACTCCAAACCTTGTCAAGCATAAAATTTCCACTAAAGAGAATCCAATAACCAAAAGCACTTGATCTTCAACAAAGATAAAGTTGATTTATTTTTCAGGGATTTAAATAAGTAATTAAGTTTTGTATTGAATAAGGACAATATTGAAGATATCTACCATAATTTACGAAAACCCTCTCTACTTTCATTAAAATGTTATTTATCAAGGTGTCATGTAAAAAAGAAAATAGAGTGGCCAACCCTTAGTACGCTAAAGAGTGTAAGATTGTTAGAAAAACCATTAGGAATGCTTCTAATGAGTCCTTGAGATCGAATTAGATAAATAGGTTCAAAGGCTTAATTAAAAGGAAGATAATGAACTATATTAAATATAAAACAAGATAATATTTGCATTATCTAAGCTAGACCCTAAGAAATTTGAAAGGAAAAAATTGACTCACAAACCCATATAAAACAATATGATTCCCTTGAGGGGCTGGAATACCTTTTTTAAAATATTTACAAATCCCTTGATGTTATGGACCTCATTCAAATCCTTTCTACGAAGGAAGAATATTTTTTAACAGAAGACATATAGTTTGGGATTAAGAAGCTCACAAAAGGTAAAACCGAGGACATCCAAAGCTACTAAGCAAAAATCTTAAAAATCTAATGGCTTGTGCTCATCCATCACATCCATAAGCTCTTCAATTTAGCAATAAAATAGGGTTTCCCTAAACTCCACCTATTTCAAAAGTAGAAATAAAAACAACCCCTTTAGTGTTAGGACCATTATGATTATCCACTAAGTTACATGTAATTATTTTAGAATAGAAGATCAACATATGGCTAGGAAGTAAAAAATGAGCTAAAATCTAAGCTAGATTTATGAGATATCATTCAACTATGGAACTTCTTGTTATGCTTATGATCATTATTAAGGAGCATTGAAATAATAAAACCAATATCCTATATTCTTCCATTGCCTCTAGAAAAGAGTTTGACATAATTCCTACAACTAACTTTTGGAATAGATTATAAGAACTAGAAGTTTCTTAAAAGTTGAGTCATACTATGATAATATTGTACAAAGAATATTATGACCAAGTTTAGGAACCATGAGGGCTAGTTGGAAGAAATTGATTGTAATATAGGATATAAGCAACGCTGTCCCTTATCCCCTACTCTTCTTTGCATATACATTGACAAGTAAGAGGGTTGTTAAAATAAATAGGTTGCCTTGGCTTGACTCTAGTTGGTATAGTAATTGTTGGTCATCACATTTTGTTGAAATGCAACCATCTAAATAAATGTAATTTCAACCATAATAAACCCATTATCCATCACTTTTGTCATATTTTGTCTTTATCTTGACCAATAAAAGCACTACAAATATTTTTTATCATTTCATTATAATTTTTTTTATTTTTAATACTTTTTATGCATTTAAATTTTATTTTTATCAATGTTGGGCTCAAGAGTTGACATCCTTTTCACTACATTTTCCCTACCTTTTTATCATTTCCCATTTCATATCACATCATTTTATCTAATAGTTTATCTTTTTGTCCAAGGTATGCAACTTTCTCATGTCACTCTAACTTATGCATTTCTGCTTGCATTTGATGAAAGAGTAGTTGTTTTGGCTATTTTTACTAATAAAATGATGAAGAAGAATGTTTACAGGATGACCTAGTTGGCTAAGATGTTGTTATTGCCATGTTCCAAATTCTTTGACATTGTTTCTCTAGGATTTCGTGACATTTTACACTAGGCCAATGACATATAACTTTGTTGTTATTCCAATGTTGATATTCCATTCTATGCTGATACAGTTCTAAGTGCCATCTTTGGGTGATGATGCATACAATGGTACTCAATAGGGTCAACTTGGACCACTATGCTAGTAGGGAATTTACTTTTCTTGATAACAAAGCCAATTTGGCCATGGTAGTTATGATTCCTAACATTATAGCTACTCGCTAAAACGAGGCAACAAATGTGACATTGATGTTATTTGAAATTAATTTGTTGTAACTCTCTTACAGAATACCTCTAGTCACTATTATTGAAACAACTTGAGAATCAAAATATTCTCATGGTTGTTCATCATTATTTGTACTAATATTGGCTTAGGTAGACAAACTTATTAGAAGGATCTCTTTGCCCTAAAAAGGGGTCTAGTATTATTGTTTTGAACTGTGCATTTGTACATCTTATTTTCAAAATTAATAAAATCCTCAACAAGTTCATGGTTATCCTTATGTTTAGTTATGCTAGCTTCAGAGCTATAGCTTCTCCAACTCCCTGCTAAGGAGAAATTCCCTCATCTTTACTAGAGATTGCTATGTGTACATAAAGGTAGCATAGTTACTTTGTTTATTTTTGTGTAGATTGTGGTTTCGATTCCTTTGATTATGTTTTATAGATTAGATTCATTATTGTATTGAGGCTCTGCTATTACTGATATGTTATGATAGATTGAGGAAGGTTTGAATAATATAATATTAACATTCAACCATAGCCATCGTAGAATCAATATTTATCATTTGTATGTCACTACTGCTGATTTACTGTTGTTAAATATTACTATGATTACCTCTATTACCGAGTGTTGATTAGTTGTTATTATATATTGTTATGATTTATTCCTCTTACAACTTTCCTTTATTATTAACAACTCTATGCCATTGATTCCATCTTAGTAGTAACATTTATGTTGAAAGAGTGGTTGTGTTGTTACACAATTCAATTTCTAAGTTAGTAGCATAAGAACTAGTGATTGTGTGGTTGTGGTTGAGTTATTTCATGCAAGGGAGGACTTTATTTATGGAAGAATTATTTCGTTTCTACAAGAGCATTTTAGAATCAACGAGTGCTCTTTCATTTCTACAAGTGTGATTTCCATCTCTAGAACCGTGTGCAGAGAGTTTTTTTATGCAAGTGTGAAGTTTGACAGTGAGGTCTTTATTCATAACATTGAGTTGATTTTTGTTTATACAAGTGTGAATAGCCATAATAACATTGGACTTTGATTGAGTGTCAATTTCTTGTTGAGAAATCATCGTGTCTTAGGAAATATTTAGTGTCAGTGAATAAAAATGCTTCTTGTGTGTACTATGTGTGATCATTAGAGAACTTTTGAGGTCTAAAATGGGCCTCCTAAGAAAAATGTACAACCAAAATAAACTTTATAAGAACCAATAGGATTCAAGATGATGATGTAAACCTTGGGGGATGATTCACCATTTTTGGGGTAAAAAAAGTAAAAGGACTAAAAATTGATAAAATAAGAAAACTACTTTTTCGACTTGTATTTTCAACTTATCTCCCTAAGGTTTTACTCAAATTTCAAGTGGGTGTACTTGTTGGATGCAAAATTTAATTCCTCACCCAAGGAGTACCCATGTTGCATACTTTTCATGGATCTTGCTACACAAAAAATGAGAAATACATGAAAAAACGTTATTGCAATCACATTTTTCATGTATTTCTCATTTTTTGTTTAGCATGGTCGATCAAAGATATGCAACATGGGTACTCCTTGGATGAGCAATCAAATTATGCATCCAATGAGTGTTCCCACTCGAAATTTGAGTAAACCCATAGGGAGATAAGTTGAAAATACGGGTTGAAAAAATAGTTCTTTCGTTTTTCCCTCTAAAATTTGATGATGTAATCTTATCTTATTTTATTATTTCCACTATTATTTTATATTTTCCTTAGAAGGCCCATTTCAGACCTCAAAAATCCCCTAATTTGTACCATGAAATAAATAGACCTACCCTGGTTGAAAATTTATCTTTGTGAGGTTGCATTGTGGTGACAATAAAACCCCAAACCTTTTGGTTCCATTGTCAGGGAGGTTATTAAGGTATAAAGATTTAATTGACATTGTTCCTTTTGATGTATTAAATAAGTGATATGTAGGATGCATGAATAAAAATAACTAATTCCATAGGAAGAAGAGGTCGTAGAAGAAAGAATCAAGACTCGGGACAAACTACATTCATTCATGAACTAATCTTAAAAGCAGAAGCAAGACCATCTACCTCTAAAGAAATTCTTGGAGAATAGGACCCCGCAAGTCATATACTTTGGGAACAAACTTTCATAGGAAGGAGTCCCAAGGAGAAACTTCTTTGGAATTAGAAGTGCCTCGTGAGCCATTTGAGGCAAGTTCACAAATCTCTCCTTACATTGATACATATGTATTAGTAACAAATTTTGAGTATCAACAGTTGTTAAAAGGACATGGAGAAACCAACAAGAAAGATTTAGAATGAGAAGATATGAGTGGGGAGGATGAGAAACCACTTTTTCTAGATTTGGGAAACACTGTAAGGAACTCTAAGGAGTCATCAAGAGCAATTTTGTAGAAAGGGGGACTTATTGGTGGATAGAAAGTGTCTGAAGAAGTGTTGGAACGTCTCTAGAATTTGCTACAAAACCATATGGAAAATGAAAATGTAGAAGACATAATTACTACTTTTAAATTCCCTATTAGAAATAATACTTAACAAGATCCTATTAAAAAAAACCCTCTTTTAGCTCTTTTGAATTTTCATGGCTCAACTAGAGAGGATGCATATACCTTTCTCTTTGAATTTTAAATTTTGTGCTCATTTTTTTATTATACTACAGACATCCATAAGTTGAAATTGTTCCCTACCACCTTAAAGGGAGCAACATTAATATGGTTTATGGGACTTGGTGGCGAGACCATTTCTTCTTGGGACAAAGTGAAAAATACTTTCCTGGGAAAGTATCAAGACTACCGTATAACTAGATATTAGAGGAAATAAATCCCCAGAATGTCTTAGAAAGAAGATAAGAGCTTGAAATACTCTATTGAGCGCCTCCAATATAATTGGAAAACGTCTAAGCAAAATTATTTAAATAATAATATTATGAAGATGTTTCCGCAAACAAATAACAAGGTTGAGACCCCGGGTTCGGGCACAGGAACCAACAAAGCTCCGTTGTAGTCTAGCAAAACACCGACATTTTCACCTTACCAAGAGTCGGTAAGGAGTCTCACCCGAGGCATGCCCCGACCTTAGTTATATGAGTATTGGGATCCAATATCGGGAGGAATCACATTAGAGATGCAAGAATCAAAGAACACTGAGTTATATCAAACATAAGCTTGATCACAACAAGTCATGAATACTCGTAAAGGAAATTCTACTTAGATACACACATATTTAAATTTTTAAAGAACCAGGTAATTACTCAAATAATACACAATTATCCCAACAAGTCCTCTTTCTCATTAATCCATGCAACATTCTCATTACATCGGGCTCAAGAGTCTCTTCTCAACAATACAAACTTAAAATGGTAGATCAATACATAATCATACAAAACAACAGACACAATGCAACTCTACCAGCTTCACAACAACATTCCAGTATTCTCTATTATGTTTTTCCTTTCCACTCATCCTTCCTTATCTTTTTGCACCCACTTAGACTTTCAATTCTTTCTCGGGGCCTCCTCCTTCTTCCTTGCTCGGTTGTTTCTATTTCTCAACTATCATTGTTCTTTTTTGCTCGACTGTGGCTGATTATTTCCATTGTTCCTTCACAAATGCCAATCCTTAGTGAGTTCCTTCCTCCTTTCTTGTTGTCTCTCCCACAAATTCCCAACGACTATCTCTGCAACCTATCATCGACCTTCTAGCTTGTCATCAAAACTCCTTAATTCCTCAAAAACGAAGGCCCTAATAGGCCCCAACCACAATTCATTGACTCATCCCTGAATCAATCCCTCACAAATGTTGTTGGTGTTGCTGACGCTCCTATTGCTGGTGCTTTTCTTGTTGGTGCTTCTGCTGCTACTTCCTACATTACTTCCCTCTTGGTGGTCTCTTCAAATGAAGGCCCCAACTTAGGGATAGAGTTGATGACCACCTGTCTAAACTGATTGTAAGCATTGAGTGCTTCCTGCCATGTGCCTGTGAGTGCAACTGCTTAGCTGAGGAACTGGGTTGTAGTGTCGGTCGTAGGTTGGGCCAGTCGTGCCATAATTGGGGAATTCCATTGTGTGTATGAATCATCATTGAGCTAATGTAGTGTTTCCAAATGTTTCTGCACCAACTGCTAGAGGTCCCGAAGTATTTTCTTGGTTTTGGCCGATTCATCTTGAACCTGTTGAATTTGGGCCTCAAGAATGTTTACCTCTACTAGGATCTCCTTCCTCAAGCTCTTCTCCTTGGTGCTCTTAGCCTTGTTGAATAGGTTTTTGATACAACTATAGAGGGGGTAGACAGGTTGATTCTTTTTCTCTAGGAAGCTTGACCAATTGTGAACTTGTTGTAGGAGGGTGTGAGCTTCCTCTGTAGTGTTGATGATGGAGTCTTTAAGGGAGGATATGTCTGCCATTTTATATTTGATCTCAACTTCATATGTTGTGGTAAGGTAAAGGTAATGATTTTTGTCTGGCAACAAGGGTCTGCTTGAGCTCGTGGTTGGTGGAAATTAGATTTTTACATGTTTCTTAGATGTGGTCGCAAAATTGAACAAGTGTACAAGATGAAAAATCCTTCATGGCATTAGGCACTACATCAGAGACGGAAGGCCACAATACTTAGAATTTTTCTTTGATTTGTTCCAGCTGACTATGAAGATGTTTCTTTTCTTGGAGTAGTGATCACATTCTACAATGAGTGTAAGATTATGTGGTTTCTATTTTTCATGCTCGGTAGTCAAACCATTATGCAATGCCTCTGCCTGACATGTAGATAATTGAATAAAATTAAATAATTGGGTTGACCACCAGTCTTGGAGATCATCTTGGCCCATGGTGGATGGTTCCAGAAATTGACTTTGCAATTAATACCCATTCATGATAGACTTATCTGAATGTCTATGGGGTGATGTAGCCTACTGCGAAGGTTCGGTTGACAACGAACTGATGCGAATGGAAATAAGGGGGGGTGAAATTGAAGGAGAGGGGTGAAGGGGAAGGGTAATTATCATTCTAGTTACCATTAATGGACATGCCTCAAAAAATAAAGACAACATTGATGTTGGAGCGAATTCGATGATGGTAACTTCTATAATGGACTAGATAACAAAGTCGACCTCCATTTAAATTTATATTCCTAGTAGTGTTCCAAAGGGTATGGTGTTTGAAATGGTGGTGGAAGTGGAAGTTGTGTGCGACAATGGATTGTGTGATTAGGGTGACGCAACGTAAGTGGAGGGTGGAGTTTCTTCGAGAATGGGCAATACGCTATGCGATTGGGGTTCTTCAAGAGTAAGATCAACAATTTGGGTGGGGGGGGTCACATTCTTCTTTTTAGACTCGGTTGGAGGTTTTATAGTTTTAACCTGTCGGGCTTTTGGGATTACTGGTTCAGACTGGGAATGGGGCCCTACAACTGGAAGTTTAGTGACTAGGGGAGTACTAACCACAAACTCATGCTGCCTTGAATGTCGGAATTCAACAAAAGTAGGGAAGAAACCTACAAAGATTTCGATGTTGGCAATAGTTTCTTTGATAGAGTGCATTTGTGTCTCAAGTCTCTTGATGACTAGTTGTAGCTCTTCTTCATCCACCTATTTCCTTGAATCTGCATGTGTCTCTCCCGGTAGTGGCTGGGGCACCATCCCTCCAAAGAATTATATGTTCTTTCCTTCACAAACCTCCCCCGTAATTCCTAGCCAAGAGCTGACCTCTGCATGGAACACTTCTTTAATCAGAATAAAATTTTGAGGCCTCATCTAGAGTGTGTGAGAATGGACATATTTCAGTATTATCCAGGAATTTCCGTCACTGACACCGAACCATAATTCCACCGAATAACCATCAAGCTATATATTTGGGACCCTTTCCGTAGCCTTGATGACCTCCAACATCTTCTTGTACCATTCAATGAAGGAAGCCTCGCTGATTTCCTTGCTACTTGGGTCCCTAGAGGTTCGATAGGGTGTGTACTTGAAAGCAAGTGGTTGGTATTTTGTGATAGGAGTCAACTCTTGACCCTCTGGTGGGCACCATTTCCACATGGCCAGAGAAATGACCAGGTATCCATAAATGAGGTGGGTCGCTCTCTTGTAGATTTCGTTATAGGCCTCGAACAATTCTTGAAGTAGAAAACTGTACTAGTTCAACTATGCGCCTTGTAAACAATGCTCCATAATTGAAGTAGTATTGAGCATACAATCATTCCTCTAAAAATGACGCATGATCTTCCCTACAATTATATGACATGTGAACTTGATATTGGGGGTGTTGGTCAGTTCTATGATAGCACCCTTGCCTCCTCTCTAGGTGTCATAGATGTTGTAGTACAATGCCATTTCTAGTCTTCTTCGCTCACTTGGAGGTTGTTTGGAATGCTGTGGATACAACCTTTTTAGTCTTCGATAGGCCTATGAGCCTCTTGATGTCAACCACATGAATTGGATGTTCCTTGTCAAGCCATAGTGATCCTCCATGCATTTTTCTGATAAGTAGCTTCGTGCATTGCATGGCAACCCCAATCATTCCAAACATGGGAAGAATCCTCAGATTTAGCAATGTCGACCTTTAAATTCCTTTGAAATATTCTGTGACTTTGATGGATTGACTTCCATTAGCCTTAATCACTGGTTCAGTATAGACCTCGTGCTTTAGGGTCATAAATTGGAAGGAGTTTTAGAGGTCATTATCGCCAACATTACTTTATCGTATTTTCCATAAATTGACTCTATCTTCATGATTATTTCATCAAATTCAAGCTTTGGGACATATATCACAGTCTTCATCATTTTGGAATGATAATGATAGACACAAGACACAGGGGGCTTGGACTTGAGTTTGGGACAATGAAAATTGGGAACATACTCCAAACTTAGCAACTCTACCACCTTGGTTTCGGACTCCGAAGAACTCAACATTTCTATGAAGATTAAGTAAAAAATATTGACATGACATTTTTGATGACACCAATTAACTAATTAATACGAAAACTTTCCCCACTCGGCTTCAACTATGCTAACACTAATGATGATTGAGTTGGACCTGAATCAGATGATGTAAAGTTGGAAATGGTGGGTGGAGTTGATGGGTATTATGATGTTGTGATTGGTGTGCTTATGAGTTGATGATGGGTATTATAAGAAATATTTAGCAGAAATTCAAAATAAATATGGGAATTATTACCTGATTATTATGAATAGGACACCTGACACATGTGGCTTCCCGACCACAATAAATTGCAGTGAGGAGGAAATACATCTGCAAATGGAAGAACCCTGACGAGAGATTTATTTTAGGCTAACTAGAATGGAAATAACTTACCAACTAGAGTAATTGGTGGAACTAATGTATGAAAAAAGTAACTGACTCTTACCTACTCCTATCTATGGTCTCCTTTCGGAGATGCAATCAATTTTGAGAGGAATTGTTTGATCCCTGGAAGGGTTTTACATGTGCACCATTCACCCATCCTGGTAGCAAGACACTGTCTAGTTGCGTGAGCTTGAAAACTCTTGACTCCTTGATTTCCGCAATAATGAAAGGCCCCAACCAATTCATTTGTAGCTTCCTTGGAAATTTCAATTATTTTCTATCATACAATAAAACATGCCCACTGACCGTAAATGAATTCCGCTTGATCTACCTATCTTGTCATGCCTTCCACCTCTGCTTTTCAACCGTTTGATGGAAGTTTTTCATGAACCTAACTTTTTCTAGCTCCCAAAGTTCCTCCAATCGCTTTCAAATTAACTCTTCTTCAGTCATATGTGTTTCCTGTGTGATGAAAATGCTGGAGATAGTGAACTTAGTAGGTACTACAACCTCTCGCCCATATACTAACTAGAAATGTGTATGTTTGTGTAAACACTTAACAGTGGTGTGGTAGGCCCATAAAGTAGTGGGAGCCCACTCATTCAATCATCCTTATTGGCTGAACATACCTTAGTCAATCCCCTTTTTAAGATATTGTTGAAAGACAACACAGTACGATTGGCTTGAGGGTGATATGGCATGCCCCTATGGTGTTGTATCATAAATTTCGAGAGTAGTGAGGCAACTGTTTCATTAATGAAATGGATCCCTTGATCACTAGTGAGGCTCCAAGGGCACCCAAATTTGGTGACGATGTTATAAAAAATTAATTTGGCGGCGATATCTGCAGTACAGTCCTTAACTGGTGTGGCCTGAACCCATCTAGTAAGGTACTCTGTGGGAGTGATGATATATCTTGCTTGGGAGTGGTGTGTTGGTGGGTTGATAGGTCCTACGGAATCGATTTCCCATTTCTCAAAAGCTTGCAGAGCTCGTATTGGTTGCAAAGTAAATTCATCTCGATGTGATGGTTTTCAAACCCTTTGATAGACATCACACCTTCTGGCATATTCTATTGCTAGAAAACTGGAGGCCACCAGAGCCTTGTCTGCAATACTTTCATTGCGGTGGCCTTCCCTCCCACATGACCCCAGGTAACTGCTGAGTGGCACTGCCATAAGACATCTTGCCTCTCATGATCTAGTACACATTTGTGCAATACTTGATCGAGGCCCAACTTATATAGTCGCCCCGCAATCAACTGGTAATTTGTGGCATGAAAAACCATGTACATCTGTTGTGTCGTGGTGTATTCCTCTGGGCATTTCCCTATAGCCAAGAATTATTATATGTCTTCCAAGTAGTCTGGAACCGCTACAGCTTGAACTAGATTGACGTTTGGAAATTGGTCATCAATAGATCCTCCACATTCATCTGACTCTAGCCTAGAGAGGTGATCGGGTCCCACATTCATTCGACTTGGCTTGAAAATTAACTCAAATGTAAATTCTTGGAATAAAAAATCCATATGAAAATCCTTCCTTCACTAGATACTTAGAAGAGTGATCCATGAAAAATTTGAATGGACCCCCTAGAAGGTAGTGTCAGAACTTCTAAAGAGAGTATACCATGGCAAGCGCCTCACATGTGGTCGTGGTATATTTTTTCTCTGCTATTGATAATTTTTTGCTACCAAAATATATAGGGTGATCGAGGTTCCGTTCTTTGGGTTGAGCTAGAATTGCTCCCAAAGCAATGTCTGAGGCATCAATGTGGACATGGAACTGCTTGTTCCAGTCTGAGTAAAGTAGGATCGATGCACTTGCCAATTTCTTCTTCAATATATTGAGAGAAACGTCACACTCTTCGGACCATGCGAATCGTTCAACTTTCTTTAGCAACTTCTCCATTGGGGTAGTGATCAAAGCATAGTTTTGGATAAACCTCCTATAACAACCTGTGTGACCCAAGGTGGACCTGATATGTTTAAGACTGGTTGGTGGGTCCATGTTCACAATCACCGCAACCTTAGAAGGGTCCACACACACTCCTTCCTTGTCTACAATATTTCCCAAGAACATTCCAAAGGGAACAACGAATATGCACTTTTTAATGTTCAATGAAATCTACAACTTTTTACATCAGTCAAGCATGACTTTGATCAAACGAGTGTTTCTTCAACATACTATAAATGGTCCAATTGTCCATGTATAGTTTCTAGGAACTTGTGGATATAATATTTAAAAGTAGCAATAATGATCCTTGAAAACACTACTGGCACATTTTTGAGTCCAAATTGCATAACATGGTATGTGTAAGATCCCCACTTTGTGGTAAATGTGGTTTTCTTCTTGTCCTCCTTTGCAATCTGGACCTAATGGTAGCTAGAGGATCCATTTGTAAATGAATAAGCTTCATTGCCTGTCACGTTGTCTAAAACCACATCACTGAAAGGTGTGGGGAAAGGATCATGGACACCATAATTGTTTAGGTTGTGGTAATCTACATAAACTCTAATCTTAGTGACATCCTTCTTACTCTATATTACAATCAGACTAAACCATTATGCCATATCAACCGAAACTATAAGCCCTATGGCCAACATCTTATCTATCTCTTTCTTTACCTTCTCCTTAACCCTTGGATTCAGTCTGTATGGTCAATGCTTTATTGGTTTTTCATTTGGCTTGAGAATGATCTTCATCTCCCCTATCTCCCTTTTAATCCCCTTTAATTCCACAACATATGATGGGAATCAGTCCTCGTATTCTTTTAGAAGATTAAAGATATCTTTGGTAGTTTTCCTGTCCTAGTAGTCACCAATCAAGGCTAGCTTCAAATTTTCGTCAGTCTCGATGTTGTGTTTCCACAACTTCAAGAGATGTAAATGCAGACTGTTAGTTGCAAGCCCTTCCCTTAACTTCATTGAAGTCTAGATGTCGTAACTCCTCCATATCGTGTTCATGCAATTCTTTGTCTATCTTTCCATAGGATACGACCTCTTGATATCCTGACTCATATAAATGCTCTAGAGTGGTTTGATCTATGGCTCCACCTATTAGTAGTCCATTCACAAGCAGAATTCGATTAACAACCTACAAAGCATTGGTCACCCTTTCATCGGTGTCTAAGAAGGAAAAGATGCTGACAAATTGATCTGTCAGGAAATCCGAATCACCAGTCTATCTCCTTGTTTCTTATTTTATGCACCATGCTTTAGGGAAGGTTGTCATGCACCCACAAATCCCTTGAAACTCCTACTCCTCTCAATCGAGCCTCACATTATTTCAAGTGTCGGCGGGGTCAAAGATCCCCTTATACTTCACAAAGTCTTGTGAGTACCCTCCTGAATGTCTAAACTTGACTCTCAGTGTTGTCTTGATTCCCTCCCATTCTCCGAGATATGTGCATTGGACTTCCCACCACCGTGCTGATGTTGCTTGTAAGGTGACATTGGTTAGGGCCACCTTAAGTTCTTCGAGGACAATTGCATCAATTCTATTAATGAAAGTATCAACTGAATCCATACCATTCAAAGTAGGGAATTCTTGTACCTCAGTGCCAATTCATTCGATCTGGTGGATTATGGCTCAACGCTTGGTTTTGACCTCTTATCCCCCCTACTTCCAGTCATCCCACACAGCTTCCGAGCCAACCTTTCAACTATAAATACTCTACCAACTGATTGATCCTTTTGTATTCGAGTTAATATAGTCCTCCCTTCTTCCTACTTTCAGTTGATATATTTGATCTAACAATTCTGGGTCTTCCCTATCCTCTATCATCTTTGTGAACCTTGGCCCTTAATAGGGGTCCAGGGGATGGATACTGTAAGCCCTTCTACTTCGAATGACCTCAATCCTTCTTCAAATCGATTATTGCATAGTTCTTAAAATCCCAATCTATCCCAAGAAGTGCTAGATAGGGGTCCTTTCCCCTCATTATGTCTATCACTTCAAAATATGCATACGTTTTTACTCCTACAATATCAACTTCTACATCATCTAGTCTTCCAATTGGGAGGATGCAATATTGATTCGCCATACACAGTTGCACTGGTGAAAATTCTAGCTTAGGCCTTCCTAGGGCCTCCAAGTCTTGGAAAATTTTTGGCATTTGAGCTCAAGTCCAACATTACATCTTTAATCTGGAATCCCACAATCTGAGTGTCAATCCAAAATTCCCTTCCTATTCTCATTTTGTTCCTTCATAGCTACCTGGAATTCCTCTTCGATAGGTTAGTAGAGATGATCCCTTCCTAAGCTGCTCCCTCCTTGATAGAAGACTTCACACTTTCCCTCATCTTCTCGAGAATTTGATCATCATTCACAATTTGCAGAAATAATTTGAACCATTCCTCTAGGGGTCAAGCATCGGATTACAGTGGGTCTAGACTCTTATCTTTTAGGGACCTTGGTTGTTCTCCCTATAGCCCCTCGCCTGGTGTTAAGTTGTTGAATGTTTCTACCGCTTCCTTGCAATATTGATTCTATTTTTCAGGATCATATGAGCACTTTGGTGAAGCTAGTCTTATAATCCTAGGCTATTCTGTGGCTCCTACATCAGCTCTAGTCGATTTCCCTCCACAAGTGACTATGTTGATGTTTGAGAGGGGGGCTGTCTCTGGAAACCTTGGCTTCACATTAATTAAATTTTCTCCTCTATGGTGGTTGAACACTTCCCATCTTGCAACCAAATCTAGGAGGTCCTCTGTTACATATGTGTTAACCCTGCATTGAGAGAACCATGGTTGTCTGGATAGTGGGAAATCTCTTGCAATGTACCCTTACTTATCTTAGTTATAACAATGCATCGGGCCTCTACCTCCTATCCTGCCCCCCTTATTCCTCCTCCCCCTCGTCCTCGAGGAGTTTCATTGATTCGATAGGCCGTTTGGTCCAATCAATCAACTAGGGAATTCAGTGCCCTACACTAGTCATTATGATGGGTTGGTGAAGAACATACCTCATAGAAGGTGTTGTTTGGAACTTCCAAATATTTCTATAGAACTAGAAAAATATGTGGGAGATGCTCATATGCTCTACATATATCACAATACTCAGTTGGTGCTGGATTTTGTTGGTTTAGGAACACATGGAATTGAGTGTGGCTTGGCCTAGGTATAAACATTGTGTTTCTATCTGCACAACTCCTATAGTGGGTGTAGTTCCAGATGGCCCCATCGGTGTGGGTGAGAAATTTGGGCCCCACAACCTTAGGAAATCTGTAGAAATATGACCCTCTACAAGATAATTAGTACACCATACATTCAGTCACATTGACCGTGCCAGTTGCAGATCCTTCAACTTTTTTGTCAAATTCATAATTTGGTGTTATAGACCCAATATAGATGGGACATGGAATATTGCTCCACCCTCGTACTCATGTGCGTATCTCACCATAGATTAAATTTGAGTTTCTTGCTCCAAAGCATCTTGCAACATATTAATTTTCTGTTGAGTCAATGGCATACATGTAAGAGGCAATAATGCTTTGATAAACAATTCCTGTTGATGATTTGGATTTATTGGGTAGCTTGGTTTTCCAATCACGTCCTTGAATATCTGCATTAACTCCTAGGCGGTCTCTCCTTCTTGCTACTTGATTTCACATAGCTTAGATAGTCCGTACTGGTTTGTATAAGGAAGCTTGAACTCCTACACAAATTCCCGTTTAACATCGTCTATTGTTGGGTTCTAGTGCAACTTCGACCACTTAATGAACCATCTCAAGGATCTTTCCCTAAGAGTGGTTTGAAATTCAACTAACTTTGCAGCATCAGGTGTCTGGCAAGCCTTCCATATGGCTTCGCATAGGTACCAATGGTGTTCTACATCGTTGTTCCCTTTACGTGAAAACTCGGGATATTTGATGAACAATCCCACCATATTTGAATGAATTTGAGAAAGAAGTATAAATACTTGTGATCTAGGATGTAATGATCCTTGCAGGTTTGTACTACTATTATTAATTCCACTGCCACTAGTACCAACTTTGTGGGTAGCATGCACTCTGTGAACTCTTATGACTTTGATTAATTTAGACAAAAAATTATCAGGATTGTGATATAGTACCAGGGGAAGGTTGGGGGAGATGCTACCTATGTTAGGGGGAGGCAAATCATTGTTCACTTTGGACACATCATTCTCCATAAACAATATTCTTAAGGAAAAGTGCATGTCATCATCCAGGCCTTCCTTGGAGCCTATGTAGCCTTCCTATGGCCTTTTTTTTCCCGAAAACTCTAGCCTTAAATCCATTTTCCCTCTGTTTATTTAAAAGTCCATATACTCTAGCCTCACTCCATTTTTCCTTTGTTTATAATGAATCCCAAATTATAGTCGCATCCCATTTCTTTATTCTAATCCATTAAATCTAGCCACAGTTCCATTTCTTTACTCTAATTCCCAAACATTAACCTCACACAAGTTCACACCCTTGATCGTAATCAACCTTCCATCCGACGGCTCTAAGGCCTTTTCACCCCTTGCTATGTTTCTCTTTATCGATGGGGGGGAGGTGGGGGGGGGGGGGTTTGAAAAAATGGTTTCCCCGCCACTACGTGTCCTCCCTTCATCATTTCGCACCGCCCCCCTCAATACCATAAACCACTTCGACCCCCCTCCGAAAATGATTTTCCCCAATCCCTCCATAACCCACAATTCTGGTTACGTCACCCTCCACTTCTGCTTCACTGCCACTCCCCTAATGCCACATAGCTCATTCTTCCTATCACTTCCCACTAATGATCCTGACCCCACCTTCACATCAACTCCCAACCTCCATCCACATGTGTCAACCCAACCATGGACGTCCACTCCCATCCTGATAGTATGTTCATTCCCTCCAATCCCTAGCTGCCATGTGGCCCATCCTACATGAACAGTTCTAAGAGAAGTGGCCCTCTTGCTTTCCTCCGTAAACACAGACCAAAATGGGATTTCCATATTGAGCAATGACCTAGATCAGTGAAGGCTTCAACTCTGTGAGTCATCAAGAGTGTTTTTCTGCGTTTCTTCAGCAGCATGGTCATTAAAGAGACAATAAGAAAATAGGGCAGAGACACAGTGGAACAATAATGGCACTTTCAGACACGTTTCAAATAGAAAAAAACATGCCTATCAACATGATAAACAATATTGCTCATTTAAAATCCAAAAAAAGGCACAACAGAATTCAAAGGGTCGATTGCTCCCAATTTCCACAAATACAACACCAACGCTACAACAATTTTACTTCCCTAAAAAATTGTAATTGCTCCTAATTTGCACAAATACAGCGCCAATGCTACAACAATTTTACTTCCCTGAAAAATTGTAATTGTTAGATAGGCTCTGTTCATACAACTTCTATTTTCATTTGAATTCTGTTGTAACAAAAATCCTTATGAAGTCTCAAAGTTTTATTAATCAAATAGGAACAGGTCTCTAGAACAATGGATTGAATCAAGCCTAGGTGGCAAGATATGTAAAGAGATATTTCTCTATAAATAAGTAGATTTTCGACTCTGAGATGGGTTGATTTGGAAAGTGAGAAACTGGTCTTCTGTAATATTTTGTTCTTGTATTAGAAAATTTGTAGCACTCTGTGTTTGTACCTAAGATTCTTATTATGGCTTTTATGAGTTTTTATTCTGTTGTTATTAGTTTTACATATTATCTTGATTACTTGGAAATATGTCATACAACTCCAATTTCCTCCATTTATTGTGTATCATTGTGGGCATTCATTTATATCAGTTTAAAGCCATAGATGCCTCAACTTCCATTAAACATTGTTGTTGATCATTTTTTGTTTTAATTTGACTCCATGCCCAATGGTGGCAGTCATCACATTTTTCTTCACCTACAAAAATCACAAAAATAGATCAGAGTTAGTCATTTGAATTTTGAGTTTATCAAGTCATTTTATAAATATTTTGAGAGAGCCTTCTTAGATTGGAAGGACTAAATTCCAGTCTGAAGTTGTCTTGAAATAGTTACTTTTGGTTAAAGTTTGATACAATCCAACCTGTCCCATCCGAGTGATAACACCATCCAAAGGTTCCATTTCCACTGGCGGGGATGGGTCCATGTTACCTTCCTGATTCTCAGCCACTATGACAATATCTACTTCTTCCACTAAACCAACTACTTCTCCTTATTCCTCTTCTAGACCTCTCAACACCGCTCCTTCTTGGTTTATATTCCTCTGTCGCCTATTAATTTCCTGCAGAGCCCTCTCCTGCTATTTCTTAGTTATTTGTACTCTATGTCACGCCATCAGATCCCTAGTCTTCTTGAAAGCATTTGCATCCATTTCTTCAACATCCTCATGCTTCTCCACTTAGTAATATCCCTCCCATTATGTACTTCCCCCAGTACTAGGCATTTAAAATACCATGTTCGAGTTCTGAAACACCAACAAGTTCTCTTCCACCATTAACACCTTAACCCACAAAGGAATCTCCTTCAGTAATCTCCCTCGCAACCCCGAACTGAACACGACCTCAAATTTAGAAAAGGAATGATGACTCTCCATAAAAAACTCATTAATGTATCCTTCTAGCATGGCTTGCACCTAGAAATCCATAGCTCCCGTCATATCTGTGTCAAGTCGATGCAACTCGACAAGATATGCTTGAGTCCAGGTACGACAAGATCAACTTTGTCCACAAGTCTTTCTGTTTACGTGTACTCTCCACAACTAGTTATGGAGCTCCTTTGGAAATTTGCACCAGAAAATCTTGTCGTACTAATCACTATCTGATTCTTCATATAAGATCTTTTCCTTAAACTTTTCCACACCTTGTCAACGGAGCTGAGTTTGTTGAGAAACAAACTGGTCTATTTGTTTCGTACCACCAATCTTGTAACTATTTCTTTTGGATCCTTGATACCATATTCCAACCCCCTTTTCAAAATTTTAGGGTCCCGACAATGAAACCATTTGTAAATAATAATAGGTTTGAGACTCCAAGTTTGGGCACAGGGGCCAACAAAGATCCGTTGTAGTTTAGCACAATGCCAAAATTTTTACCTTACCCGAAGTGGGTCAGGAGTCTCACCCGAGGCATGCTGCGACCTTAGTTACATGGGGATCGAGATCCAGTATCTGGAGGAATGACAATAGAAATGCACGAATCAAATAACACTGAGTTATATCAAATAGAAGCCTGATCACAACATGTCATGAATACTCGTAAAGGAAATACTACTCAGATACACACATATTAAATTTCTTTAAAGAACTGGGTAATTACTCAACTCATACACAATTATCCCAACAAATCCTCTTTCTCATTAATCCATGCAACAATCTCATTACATTAAGCTCGAGAGCCTCTTCTCAATAGTGCAAACTTACAGGATAGATCAATATATAATCATAGAAAACAACAGACAGGGTGCGACTTTACCAACTCCACAACAACATTCCAATATTATTTATTCTGTTCTTCCTTTCCACTCTTCCTTCCTTATATTTATGTGCCCACCTAGACTGCCAGTTATTTCTTGAGGCCTTCGCCTTCTTCCCTGTTTAGTTGTTTCTATTGCTTGTCTGTCATTGTTCTTTACCACTCAGTTGTGGCTACTTCTTTCTATCATTCCTTCGCAACTGCTAGTCCTCAGTGAATTCCTTCCTCCTTTCTAGTTGTCTCTCATGTAGCTTCCAAACGACTATCTCCACAACCTTTCATCGACCTTCTATTTTGTCATAAAAAAACCTTAATTCCTAAAAAATGGAGGCCCCAACAAAAGACTATTCAAATTTGAGGAATGATGGATGATTGTGTAGACATGTTGAAGCTTATGGGGAAAGGAGACAGTTCGAAGGAACCTTTTGATGATATAGTGACACTATATTTGAGGAGTTTAAAAGAATCATGGAAGAAGAAAACATTGGCCCAAGATGCTTATGTTAGAATTCAAAAGTCGGCTAGTGGTGAAGTAAATAGATTAGTATCCTATTTGAAAATTCAAAAATTGATATCATTAGCTATTTATGTTCACAATTGGATGTTTTGTAGTAAGAAAAAACAAGTTGAAATTGAGGAAGCCTGTTATACAGGAAAATGATCTCCTCATCAGCTCAGAGGAGAAAGACACATTGGTTGAAGACAAGACCTAAATCACAAACCTATTTTCTAGGGTAACATACCCTCGAAATAGACAAGGAGAGTTATAACGCTTTCCATCTCTCAACCAAGGGTGTTAGTCCCTAGGTTAACTCTATGTTTTGCCTAAAGGGAAGCATTACTAGATATTTATGAGTTTTCAGAGGTCAAAGCGTGAGTTGACTGACTGACACTCCAATTTTCACTCAAATGTCAGCTCGAAAAGTAGGAAACATTCGTCTCCAACCTAAATAAGGACACTTCTATTCCTAACAGAGTCTCATGTGAAGGGAAAGAGAAATAAGCAAGGAAACATCCAAGATTTTACCTCAATGGAACTCATGAAAGAATTAGCAAGCATGATCCTCTCTCCATCTATATATTGGAGGCTTAGTCATTGTGAAAGGGGTCGAATGGTTGTTGAAACTTTGCAAGAGATTTAGTATTTTTATGCTATCAAGAAGTTGAGAGAGAGAGAGAGAGATATGAGCTTAAGGACTAGAGGAGGATTGATCCAGCCAATATGGTTGTAATCATTCTTCTTCTATCTAATAATATAGATTTGTTTATGTGCTGTCTACTTGAAGGTTTCAATATTTTGTTCCTTTACACATTGATTCGATACATACTATCTTATATTCTCATATATTGATGTTTTGATTATCAAGGTTTACATGCTGCAAGATTACGCTTTGTCTTTTCTATGTGCAGGTTCTGATCTAGGAGCTAGCGGAGAGGTCTTCCACTTTTCCACATTGAGTTATCTATCAGAGCTTAACTAAGGACTGAGGTAATCCTTCTCCTTTTGTTTTTTCAATCATGGATTAATATGAATATATGTATGTTTCTTTGTGATAGTTGCAGTTAATCTTAAACAGTCTGCCTTGGATCCTAGGAAGATCCAAGAGGGTATTTCATCGACAACCACCCGTGAATTAATCCCTATAATAGAATTGGCGACTACACTGGGGAATAATACTTAGTTCCCGATTTTGATCTTCCAAATTCTCAGATCTCTCTTCCTTTCCAAGAAATCCTGTTCGTCTTGGTTCCCATTCTGACCGCGAAGGATAATTCACAACCTCCTCTGTAATGTATAGCCTTTTATCAGACCCTGAATGAATCTTTTTACAGCCTCCACCTCTGTAATGCACCCTAGTTGTGCAGTCTAGTGAGTTATAACGCCCCCTAGGATTTTTCATAGAGTGTTCATCCTACTATTAACACCATGTTCCCTCTTCTGAGAAGCGTTAGTTAACTTTTATCTTGATATTCACCCTGTTCAGTGAATTCTTGGGTCGAGAGACTACTTGTAATTTGTTCTACGGATCTGCAACTGTACATTGTGTTTGGTTGCTTGCTTCTATTATCATTTTTCTCTTTAGGAAAATATCTTAAGTGAATTTGTTTTTCAGGAAAAGAAAATGAAAAAAATTGTTTAAAAATTTCTGTTTTAGTTGGTTTAATTCTGCATATCTATTTGGGTTAGTTGATTAGAGAGCATTGCATGTTTGCAAGTTGTGAATGTGTTTACTGCATTGGATGCATTTTATGGTTAGAGTCTCATGAAAATCCATATGTCAACACCCCTTCCAAAGACATTAATGAAGTACCTTTAAAATCAATCTCGTAATAAAAGCAATCAACAACTTTTTTTGAGCATATAGACAGATTAGTCTAGGCTAAGATCTTGGGCTAGGCAGTGGTGAGTAAACTACCTAGGATTACAAAACTGAGACTAGTGTTGTTAATGAGAGTAAAATATTGCTGCACTCATATCATCTAGGACCGCTCCCCTTAAAAAGGAGTTAAATGTGAGACAACATTGGAATGTGAGAGAAGGTAGCTTGCGTTCAATTGCATCTCCATTGGGTATTCTATGTAATGGGGATTCCCTCAGGGATATTGAAGCTGAATTGAGGACTCAAGTATCCTACCCACATAGCATACTATATACGACCATGTCCCCCCCAGTGGTGTCTGTGATTTGAGGTAATCTTAGTGGCCAAATTTTTTTAGGGACGAACATAAGGTGATTGGGTCAGGCTTCTTTAGTACCTAAACAAAAGGACCTACTCTGCCTTTGGTTTTTGGGAGGGTGCTCGTCTTCACGAGAGTACTTGGCCCCTTAATCTAAGGTTTGGGCTAAGATCGAGAGTAATTGCAACTGTACATTTGGCAATCTCTCTCTTTTATCCATTATGATGCTGGGTTTCATCTCTAACAAACGATAGTTATCAGACAAAGTCATTTCCCTTGATTTCTTGCTGATTGACTTTTAGAGTATTTTTTATTTTTAGGTGCTGGTTTGTTATCACTGGGACTATAATAAATATCATTTTAATTTTTTTTGATAAAATATATTAGTCATCGTGGCTACATATGGCCCTCATCGTCAATCTAGGCGACAACAAGGTCTTCCTTCGTTGACTCTAGAGGATCAGTCGAGCCTTGGTGACCCGTATTCTCCCTCTTTAGGAAATCAGTCTCTAGTGTCTAACATTGAATCACATAGCATTTCCCAGGAAACAATACTGCCTGAGGAATTTTTCAGCAAAGGAGTTGTACCTCCTTATAATCTTCCCCTCACTGATCCTCTAGGACCAATGTTGATTCAGGTAGCACATGTACCTATCATGTCTTCGACAGTACCCACATCTAACACTCCCTTGATGACTAATGGGTCATGGTGTTTTGTGGAAAAATTTGGTCCACCTTCACTTCCCCCACTAATAGTCAGTAACACACAACTGATTGGTTACCCTGCTATCCAGACTATGTTTAGTCCGAGCAGTCTAGTTACACCTACTATGAGTAGAACCCAGGACATGTTAATTTCTGCCCCTTTTGTGTCTACTCCTGGACCTCCGACTATCGCTCCTAGTAGTGCTGTTAGCACGACTACCTTTAGTAATCCTTTTGGTTGGAAACCTTTGCTAAGTTCAAACCCCTAGACTCAGATGCTTGGGGGAAATGTTCCTAACATGCACATACCGGTCGGAGGCTTCGTTGTCCCCCCTTCGCTTATAGGACAACCTAGATTGTCATTGATTGACTTAAATCATCCAAGTGGACACTATCCTAGTGTCAATCATGTGCCTATGGAGAACTATATGGCTAGCAGTATCCCTCAACCTAATCCTCCTCAGTCGATTTGGGTACCCCCTCCTCAACTTCAATGGAGTTAAGGGCAAACTTTTTATCTTGGGGAAAACCAACCTTTACCCCCCAGCCTAATATCCCATATGGACAACCAATGTATATGAATGTTCCACCATAGCAAGGAGGCTATTATCTAATGAATCCTATGTATCTTATTGGAAACAACATGATGGGAGGACCCTAGGGTCCTTTAAGTCATTCTTCATCACCCTGGTCAGACTCGAGGGCACCTAAATCTTTGAATTTTTTGGCAACTCTCGACATCCTAATCTGTATAAACTTAAAAATGACCCCATCTACCATAAATTTCATTGGTCCCCAATCCAACACAAGATACTTGCCGACATCACGAAGTTTGAAGGGAAACAAGGGGATGATCCGGGTACATATGTCACCACCTACCATCTATGGTATGTATCAAACTCCATGGTTGATGATATTATCTGGCTCCGACTCTTCCCCTGCACCCTTACTCGCAATGTTGCGAAGTGGTACAATGAATTACCATGCACATCAGTCAATACCTTTGGTGCCCTGGCAATGGAATTTTTAAAACACTTTTAGCTTCCTATCCACTACGAAACTGGAAAGAAACTTCTTACTACCTTGTGCCAAGACACCTCCACCCACATCTCTGATCACATCTGTTAGCTCCTGCTGCAGAAGGTATTCATTTTTCATGATTGGCATTTCACAGGCGAAATATGTCGTACTTTGCTTGCTGCAAATGCTCCATATTTGCTCAAACAGTCTCCAAATGAAGAAGGCTACTTCAAGATTCATTTAATTGCCTTCAAATTTTGTAAAAGTTTTCCTGGTATCACTACTTCTAGTTAAAGGGAGGTCCAAACAGTTTAATCTTGGTCTCCCTAGGTTTAAATTTCATGTTGTAAAATATAGAGATTGTAAGTCTGTCCAAACAGTTTAATCTTGGCAGACTCTTAGATAGGTAGAGAAACAGAAGAGTCCAACAGTTTAATCTGGGCTCTGGAAGAAATAAGGGTAGTATGTAGATAGGAAAGCATCAAAAGAAAAAATGTATGATGGGTTTGCAAGTCTAAGTGCACCCCCAAACAAAAGAAGAAAAAATGCTAGGCAATTAGGCTGGGTAGGTAGTCCTGAGGCTGTTGAAATTGCTGATCAGTTCCAAGTTTGCAGGTATCATATCATGCAGAGCATAATCAGTAAAGATGTGTAAGCAAAGAGGCTCAAATGAGGTATAACTAACTCCCCTTCTCTGCTTTCCCCCCCATCATTAACTAACATCCCCAAAAGAGGTCAAGATCTGCTTGACACCTCTTAAGTTCATTGTCTTCATCACTCCGGTTGAGTAAAGATCTGCTTTACTCACAGTTGTTCCATATCTTCTCCCGAAGTATGGTCCTACCCCATGCAACAGCATAAGTTCCCCTGAACTTAGCGCTTTCTTACCATCTCCACACTAACCACTAACATTATTATGTAGCTCCCTATGTTTCCCGTCCCCGTATTAATATTAAGTAAATTCCCCTATGTAATATCCCTCCCCCTGGTTGAAAAATAACCATAGCAAGTCCCAGGAAGTGTTTAGTTTATCAGAAACTAAGCAAGAACCCCAACCTCCGAAACCACCTTCTAGATACTATGGATTCCTTCCTAAGTATAAAACTCCCCCGAAGTAGTTGGACCCCTTCCGAAGCTTCAAAAGCCTTCACACCCACTTACTTACCTTTTCCCCTCATAGCCGTTTTCGCATCGCAACCTCGCCATTTCACTTTCATGCAAAACATTACCCATCCATCCCCGCCGATGCGATATCGCGAAATCGGCGATCGGCGATCGCAAGCGCCGAGTGTCCAATCTGTTCACCCCTCCGTCTCTGCCGATGCGATATCGCCATATCGCATATCGGCAGTCGCAAGCGCCAAGCGCTCAACCCAATGATGCACTTCTTTCCCGGCCGACGTGATATCGCGATATCGCATCAGAGTCTCTTCAGCACAGTCCATCCAGTACCTCACCACGTCGCGCTATACCAGGGACCCACAGCTGATGCCATCTACCGTACAGCCGACGCCTTGCTTACGTTAGCAGCCAGAAAAGCCGAAAAAGCTTCGCGCAGGAAGAAAAGTCACATTTCGGAGCTCCAGATCAAGAAACAGAGGAAGTTCCTGATGCGCGAATAGCGCGACGCTATTCGCGCATCGCTACGGGAAATAGGCCATTTCGAGGAATCTTCAGGGAATCTTCTGATTGCCGAGCCCACTGCGCGCCAAAAAAGCTCGAAAATCGCCCAATCGTGCCAAAGAATCCGGTTTGAAGACAGCAGCAAATCATTCACAGAGTTTAAAGTGTATTAGATCAAATCAGCAGGCTTCAAGCATGTCAAAGAGTATCAGTCGACGACGGAAATCATCAATGTAGCGGCAAAGTGTATCAGAGAATATCTTGAGCAACGACCCAAAGCAAGAGAAAATTGAATATCTTCCAGCAGATCCATAGGAGGAGAGCGAAACTACTTGAAGCTCTCAAATCATAATAATTGCACATTCAATTCGCACCAAAGACGAACTGCAGCCCCAAAGCACATTCACTCCAGCAGCACTGCATCTGGTCCCCAAGGGCCATCTCGTCACCTGTTCCGATTCAGCTGCCCCCAACACAACCAAAAAGATTTACTTGCATTTATTTCCAGCAACATTTAGATTTTTGAAGAGTTCTAAGCAGATCTGTCAAGATCACTTGTAATGATGTCTTTTTGATATTTTGTTTATAAATACCACCCGAAGCGATATTGTGAAGGGTTGGTTGGTTGGTAGTAGTAGTTGTTGGTCAGTTTCCTTTCCAACAATTTCTCTGAGTAAAGACTCACACTGTAACTGTCATAATTTTTCATAATCAAAGATTGCTGGAAGCATGGATTGTGAAACAACTTGCTGTTTTCTCTTGGCCAAGGAATGATCACGGAATTCCTGTGTCTCTGCATGATCCAATAAGTGTTCTTCTTCCCTGTTTATTTTATGTTTTTTGTCATCTTTCCGCCTTTCTAAGTTGCAGGAAAAAAGAATAGCTTAAGATTTGTTTAAGTACACCTTAAGTTCAATTTCTCCACTTTTCGATGTTTTCCTCAGAAACAGTTATGAGCTAGAATTCTTAAATGCTCTGGTTTACCCTGTTTTCCTCGTATATGAGTGCATGTCTTTGGAATTCTTAACTGCTCCGGGATCCCACTCATCCACTTCTCCCCTTTGTCAGCATGATGAAATGATTCTCTTTTGCCTTTCATCCCTGATATTCATTCCGTACTTTCAGTAGAATGAATATTGTATCCTGCGTGGCTATCCTGCTCCGTATCCCCTTGTGACCAAGAAAACGCTTGCATGCCTCAATCTGTGACTCCATGCCCAATGGTTCAGAACTTATAACACCTTACTCTACCTCTTTACTCGAGAATCCTATTTTCCTTCCAATCACAGTCAACATTCCCTTGAAGTCAGAAAGGTAGCCTAAAATCATCAACTGAGGTTGAATCTAGATCAACTAAGGTTGAATCTAAAGGAGAGAGCCCTCTCTGATTGCAGGTGGGCTAGAACCTGCAATTAGAAGATTGGTTTGTGGTTTCCTCGGCCGTATCCCTAATAGGAGCCTAGGGACAACCTGAGTGATAACATAATCGCGACTCCGCTAGGGAACTCCTCAGATAAATCAATGCAATGAATCTGCATCCTCACAGAGGAAGAAACCGAATTTTGATCGACCGACCTGTGTGGTTGCATATTTTTTGAATTCTTTCAAAGTTATATTAGAAGCTAGCTCCTAAGAAACTGACACTTAATACATGATCACATCCTGATCCCAATAACCCGCTCGCTGTTGTAAATCCGAATCTGATTCCGAAGATCGTCAAGAAGCAAAAACAAAAAGACTGCCAGACCCCTGTTAGTCCTGAAGCAGTTTAGCCAATTATTGTGCCAGCCCCCGCCAAAGTTCTAGTCCGATCTACCCCGAATTCCATTGCCTCATCACCCCCTTCTCTGAGCAGCTCTTCTACACCTCAACCCCATACCCATAGCCCATCGGTTACTCCCTCTTCCCCCGTTATTCCTATAGTTCCCCTCGCTTTAGGCGTTCTGCTAATCCCCGTAATCATGGCTAGATATGCACCATTACAACTACCTGCTAATCCCGGAGCAATGCCTCAGGACTATTAATCGAAAATCACGTACTATGATGGTACAACCTCTTGCACCGCCCTACAACATACAAAGAAAATGCAGGATTATTTCGAGAGTTATGAAATAGACGATGATAGCATAAGAATGAAGATCTTTGTCCAAAGTCTAACCGGTGATGTCAGAACCTGGTTTAGGGCACTTCCACCAGATTAAATATTAAATCTGGAAGCCTTATACCAAACCTTCATTAACAAATGGGAGAAAACGAAGGACCCCCTGCACATCCTATCCGAATATGAGTCTATCAAGAGAAGACCTAGGGAAGCTGTTGTGGATTACTGTGCCAGATTCAACAATGTTTACAACGCAATACCACCGAATCTAAGACCTCCACCCGACCTTGCTCTATACAAATTCCCGGATGGCTTTGATGCCGAGATGGCGTATCAATTAAGGGAAAGAGCCCCTCAAAGTCTTGCAGAAATGCAGGATGCCGCGGCAAGCGTAGAAGCAAACCTAATCGCCAAAAGAAACAGAGCCATATCCGAGAGAAAAACAACTTTCAAAGAAGAACCCTCCTCTCACGAGCAGAAAATGGATGCAATCATCAGTTCCATGAACAGAATGGGAGATAGATTAGACAATGTGGAGAGAAAAACTTCATGGGAAAATCAACAGCCCAACACTGTAAGGAACCCAAACTTCAGAAAAACCCAAAATATGAACATGGGTAGGGCCAACCAGGATCACGACATCAGACCTCCTTTCCAAGAGAACTTTGCCGAGGCATCCACATCTGTTGATCCCATAGACGGGACCCTGATGAACCTGGTTGATTCAAAAAATGGACAGCAATTCCCTTTCACGGAAGAAAACCCACCATACCTTAATATAGAACAATTCCGCAATAAATCGGGAGAGTCCTTTGACTTTAAACAAGGGTATGACACTGCCATGTATGAGGTACATAAGCAGTACAAACTAAGAACATGGACTGTCGATGTATCTCCACCCAGCAAGGCAAAGGAGGGCAAACAGCCCAACAAGGCTAAAGGGAAAAGCACCAACGATCATACAATTGACAACCAGGTCCCGCATTCGCAACAATTTATTGCGGAAGATGTAACAGAAACACATGGTTCTATAGAACAACCGATACACTCTTCCCGCCCTGAAAAAGACCTGCAGAGAATTCATGAAAATATTCCCAGAACAGAGAAACCACGGACAGTCATACATAGTGATACCCACGTTCCAAAGGGAAATACAGAAAATACGCCGGAGAACGAAAAACTCACCTGTGTTAATACCTGAAACCCAGCAGAAAAGCCATTCAGCCTAGAAGCCGAAATCGAGAAGCTCAAAATCTCCATCCCCCTCTCAGAACTGGCTAAGCACACTGTGTATAGAGAACAGATTCAAAAATCGCTCCAATTGCCTGAAATTAGGGATGATGTAAACATCCTAGATGACACCCCTGAATTACTGTTTGGGCCAGAGGTTGACGGAAAAACAGCATTCGGACCTGTTCCTCCTTTCTATATCAGTCTGCACATACACGATAAGATATTGCACAATGCTATGTTTGATTCCGGCACCTCGCATAACCTTATGCCCAAAGTCGTAATGGAAAAGTTAAACCTCGATGTCACCCGACCTTATAAAGATCTGTATTCATTCGATTCAAGTCAAGTCAAATGCCTTGGCTTAATCAAAGATCTTTGTGTATCCCTAGTCCAATTCCTGAAAAAACCGATCTTAATGGACGTAGTAGTTGCTGACATACCCACAAAGTATGGCATGCTGCTATCACGATCATGGGGAGCAAAACTGCAAGGATCCCTTCAACTCGACCTCTCTTACACCACTATATCCGTCTTTGGGCAACCAAAGAGACTTTACAGGGAAACACTAATGAAATATGTGGTGAGTAGTGAGGAAAATCCCTAAAATTTCCCAATATACTCGATCCATTCTGATATGGATTCTTTTATTTTGTTTAATGATAATACAAATCTTCCAAGTCCGGATAAACCGCTAGCCCTAGAACAAGAAGCCAACACTAGTGAGAGGCCAGTCGACAACTCACTTGAAATTATTTCCACAACCCAGACAACTAGCACAGGACAGGAAGAAAATCCCGAAACAGAAGTCTTTAGTTCGTCTGCGCTGCAGGCCCCTCAAATCCCCAATACACACCATGGACCAGAGGTCTCAAGGTTTTTAGAATTTGATGGTGTAGTTAACAAGTTAGGAGTAGGGGCTGGAGTGTGGATTTACAAAACTCACGAAAATCATGCACAAGGCCACGCCTATAGACTCAATTTTAAATGTACAAACAACATGGCAGAGTACGAAACCCTTCTCTTAGGTCTCAAGCTGCTCAAAACCTTGGGAGCTACCATAATCTCCATCTTAGGCGATTCGGAACTCATTATATAAGAGATAAACGGCAATTTCGTCGCCAATGACAGTAGAATGAGAGCTTATAGAGCCACGGCCAGCGAATTGCTTAGTACCTTCACTGATTTCGAATTAACCAAAATCGCACGAGAACATAACAGTCATGCTCATAGCTTAGCTACCTTTGCCAGCACCTGTAGGTTCCCCTTTGGACCAAGTCACCACTTCACTACAGAAGTAAAACATAGACCGTCAATTCCTAACAATGTCGAGAATTGGCAGGTATTCAAAGATGATGCCCAGATTAACAATTTTTTAACTCTAGAAGGGGAATTCTCTAGCACCAACATTGACATGGACGTTACACCAGAAACACAGCAACTAGATCGCATGACCCTAACAACCCCCATGGCTGAACAGATACTCAGCCCGACTATTTTTGACAGCACAAACATAAGGGAACTGAAACAATCTTGCTCACCTAAGGCAGCCGAGGCAGAAGAAGAATTTATGGACCTAAAAGGAAATATTTTGCCTACTGGTCTAACCCCATTGGAAGACATGTTCGACAGCAACGATGTTGCCAGAAAACCAAAAATGGAACCTTTGGATGCCGCCATAGAAGAATACAACATAAGTACAGCACAACATCCCAAGATGATCAAACTCTCTAAAAGCCTGCCTCCTGACCAAAAGCCCAAATATGTGGATCTGTTCAAAGAATTCCACGACGTATTTGCCTAGAGTTATGAGGACTTGAAGTCCTATTACACTTCAGTAATCCAGCATACCATTCCCCTAAGGCTGAACTAGAAACCGTTCAAACAAAAACTCAGAAGAATCAACCCCATGCTTCTCCCTATGATTGAAAAGGAAATAAAAAGAATGTTCGATGCAGGGATCATCGCACCTATCAGATTCTCGGAATGGGTATCTAACTTAGTCCCTACCAGGAAGAAAACAGGAGAGATAAGATTGTGCATAGACTTGAGAAATTTAAACCAAGTCTCCCTAAAAGATCACTACCCATTGCCCAAAATGGATCACATCTTATAGAGGGTGGTGGGTTCTTCCAGGATTTCTCTACTTGACGGATTCTCGGGATTCAACCGAATTCTGTTTCACCCAGACGATCAGGACAAAACAACTTTCACTATGCCCTGGGGAACGTTCAAATACGTTAAAATGCCTTTTGGGCTAAAAAACGTTGGCGCCACCTTTCAGAGGGCAATGGATATCGCGTTCGCTAAGGAAATACATGATTTCCTCGTGGTTTACCTGGATGACCTAACCCCATTTTCCAAATCTGACTCGCAACACCTAAAGCACTTAAGGCAGATTTTTATCACATGTAGGAAATTCAGTATTTCCTTGAACCCGAAGAAGTCCATGTTCGCCCTGGAGGAAGGCAGGTTATTAGGGCATATAATATCAAAATATGGGATCAAAATCGACCCAGAAAGAATTCAGGCTATCCTCCAAATCCCTTACCCAAGAAACATGAAGGAGCTACAAGGATTCCTTGGGAAAATCAACTTCCTGAGAAGATTTATCCCCAATCTAGCTGAGTCAATGAGGCTACTGAGTAACATGCTAAAAAAGGATGCCAAGGTAAGATGGTCCCTTGAGGCCAAGCAGGCTTTCGAGAGTATAAAAGCGGCCTTGAATCAAACACCAGTCGTAACCAGTCCTCAATTTGACAGAGATTTTATCATCTTTTCTTTTGCATCAGAACATACCATAGCAGCAGTCCTTCTGCAGAAAGATGAGCAGGGAAATGAGAAACCAATAGCTTTCTTTAGCCGAGCTCTGAGAGACACACCCCTAAAATTTCAAATCATGGAAAAACAAGCTTACGCCCTGGTCAAATCTATTAAAGACTTCAGAATTTATATCCTCTACTCTCATGTGATCGCATATGTCCCCAACGCGGTTGTAAAGGACATATTAACTCAAGAAGGATTGGAGGGCAGGAGAGGCAAATGGATTGCTATCATCCTTGAGTACGACATTGAGATAAAGCCCACCAAGCTCATAAAAGGACAAGGGCTAGCTAAGCTAATGGCCGAAACAAATTTCCAAGCACTTAACATTAATCAGCTGGACGATGAAGAGGAGCTGGGGACTCCACAGATCAGTGATACCTTCACACAGTCCCCTTGGTACTCTAATATTTGTTTTGTATTGTTAAACCTGTGTGCTCCCCCAGGATTGTCCAGAACTAAAAAAAGATTTTTAAGAATGAAATCATCTAACTTCTGCGTTATAGATGGTTCCTTATATTGGAAAAATTATGAAGGTATTTTGCTTAAATGTTTAACTGAGGATGAAACTAACAGCGTCATGAGAGAATTTCATGCGGGTGATTGCAGAGGCCACTTATATTGGAAATCCACGGTGGAAAAGATCTTGCGGGCCAGTTATTACTGGCCCTCTTTGTTTATAGATGTGAAAACATTTACTGCCTCATGCCATAAATGCCAAATCTTTGAAGGAAAAAGAAAATTATTACCTCTGCCCCTAAAGCCCATTTCAACCGAAAAGCCTTTTCAACAATGGGGTCTTGACTTCATTGGAGAAATTCATCCCTCATCCTCAGGCCAGCACAAATGGATCCTAACAGCCACCGACTATTTCACCAAATGGATTGAAGCCATCCCGTGTAGGCAATCCAATGACTCCACCATCATCCAGTTTCTTGAAAACAACATCCTGTCCAGATTCGGTTGCCCGGAGAAAATCATTACCGACAACGCGGCTCCTTTCAAGTCCAATAAAATCATTAACTTTTGCCACAAGTACCACATTACCTTAGGACACTCCACAGCTTATTACCCCCAAGGCAATGGCCTGGTCGAGTACTCTAATAAGAGCCTCATCAATATCATAAAGAAGATGCTAGAAGAGAACAAAAAGAACTGGCACAAAAAGCTCACCAGCGCCTTATGGGCAGACCGAATGACCACCAAAAAATCCATTGGGATGGGCCCCTTTGAACTTGTGTATGGCATGGAAGCTAGGTTCCCTTCATCTCTGGGCATACCAATTATCAAACTGTTGCAAGAAATTCAGGCTGAACCAAACGACATGCAGAGAAGGATTAATCAGACCATTCATCTTCAGCAAACCAGAGAAGAAGTTTTCAATAGAGATGAAAGTCTACAGGAAAAACTCAAGAAAATTTTCGACAAAAAAACCAAAGCAGAGGATTTCCGGGTAGGCAGAAAAGTCCTAAGATGGGACACAAGAAGGGAAGACAAGGGCAAACATGCTAAATTTGATTTTCTATGGAAAGGTCCGTACACTATCAGCGCTGTGCAAGGCAATAACACCTACTTTCACAAATCGCTTGATAACAGCACAGTGGAGGAAGGCCCGATCAACGGCCGAATGTTGAAGCACTACAATGATCCCCCTGCTTGAAAGAGCAGGTGATGATTGGTTTGTACATACTTTTTTGACTTTTAGAATTTATAGTACTGGGAACACGGGGAAGAAAGTAGGCGGTGCTTCCCAATTTTGTAGAAGACAGCAAGAAAGTGAAAATCAAGGCGTTCTGGCCTATTGTTCTTGACTTCCCGCAAGGAGAAGCCACCCACTAGTGGAGCCACTATTAGCTCCTGCTGCAGCAGGTATTCATATTTCATGATTGGCATTTCACAGGCCAAATATGTTGTACTTTGCTTGCTGCAATGCTCCATATTTGCTTAAACAGTCTCCATATGAAGAAGGCTACTTCAAGGTCATTTAATTTCCTTCAAATTTTGTAAAGTTTTCCTGGTATCGCTACTGTTAGTTAAAGGGAGGTCCAAACAGTTTAATCTTGGTCTCCCTAGGTTTAAATTTCATGTTTTAGAATATAGAGATTGTAGGTCTGTCCAAACAGTTTAATCTTGGCAGACTCTTAGATAGGTAGAGAAACAGAAGAGTCCAACAGTTTAATCTGGGCTCTGGAAGAAATAAGGGTAGTATGTAGATAGGAAAGCATCAAAAGAAAAATGTATGATGGGTTTTCAAGTCTAAGTGCACCCCCAAGCAAAAGAAGAAAAAATGCTAGGAAAGTAGGTTGGGTAGGTAGTTCTGAGGCTGTTGAATTGCTGACAAGTTCCAAGTTTTCAGGCATCCTATCATGCAGAACATAGTCAGCAAAGATTTGTAAGCAAAAAAGGCTCAAATGAGGTATAACTAACTTCCCTTCTCTGTTTTCCCTTAATCATTAACTAACATCCCCAAAAGAGGTCAAGATCTGCTTGACACCTCTTTAGTTCATCATCTTCATCACTCTGGTTGGGTAAAGATCTACTTTACTCAAAGTTGTTCCATATCTTCTCCCGAAGTATGGTCCTACCCCCTGCAACAGCCTAAGTTCTCCCCGAACTTAGCGCTTTCTTACCATCTCGACACTAACCACTAACATTATTATGTAGCTCCCTATGTTTCCCATCCCCGTATTAATATTAAGTAAACTCCCCTATGTAATATCCCTTCCCTTGGTTGAAAAATAACCATAGCAAGTCCCGGGAATTGTTTAGTTTATCAGAAACTAAGAAAGAACCCCATCCTCCGAAACCACCTTCTAGATACTACGGACTTCTTCCTAAGTATAAAATTCCCCCGAATTAGTCGGACCCCTTCCGAAACTTCAAAAGCCCTTCACACCTACTTACTTACCCTTTCCCTTCAAAGCCGTTTTCACATCGCAAACTTGCCATCTCACATTCATGCAAAGCAATGCCCATCCGTTCCCCTCCGATGCGACATCGCGAAATCGGCAATCAGCGATCCCAAACACCGAGTTTCCAATTTGTTCACCCCTCCCTCTCCGCCGATGCGATATCGCGATATCGCATATCGGCAGTCGCAAATGCCAAATGCCCAACCCAATGATCCCCCTCTTTCGCCGCCGATGCGATATCGCGATATCGCATCGGAACCTCTTCACCAATAGTTCATCCAGTACCTCACCACGTCGCGCTGTACCAGGGACCCACTGATGACGTCATCCACCGTACAGCTGATGCCATGCTTACATCAGCAGCCATAAAACCCGAAAAAGCTTCACGCAGACAGAAAAGTCACACTTCGGAGCTCCAGATCAAGAAACAGAGGCATTTTTCGATGCGCGAATAGCGCGAAGATCTATTCGCGCATTGCTACGAGAAATAGGCCATTTCGGGGAATATTCAGAGAATCTTCTGATTGTCGAGCCCACTGCGTGCCGAAAAAGCCCGAAAATCACCCAAGTGTGCCGAAGGATCCAGTTTGAAAACAACAACAGATCATTCACAGAGTTTAAAGTGTATTAGATCAAATCAGCAGGCTTCAAGTGTGTCAAAGAGTATCAGTCGACGGCGGAAACCATCAATGTAGTGGCAAAGTGTATCAGAGAATATCTTGAAAAGCGGCCCAAAGCAATAGAAAATTGAATATCTTCCAGCAGATCCATAGAAGGAGAGAAAAATCACTTGAAGCTCTCAAATCATAATAATTGCACATTCAATTCGCACCAAAGCCGAACTGCAGCCCCAAAGCACATTCACTTCAGTAGCACTGCATCTGGTCCCCAAGGGCCACCTCGTCACCTGTTCTGATTCAGCTGCCCCCAGCGCAGCCAAAAAGATTTACTTGCATTTAATTCCAGTAGCATTTAGATTTTTGAAGAGTTCTAAGCAGACCTATCAAGGTCAATTGTAATGATGTCTTCCTGATATTTTGTTTATAAATACCACTCGAAGCGATATTGTGAAGTGTTGGTTGGTTGGTAGTAGTAGTTGTTGGTCAGTTTCCTTTCCAACAATTTCTCTGAGAAAAGACTCGCACTATAACTATCATATTTTTCATAATCAAAGATTGCTGAAAGCATGGATTGCGAAACAACTTGTTGTTTTCTCTTGGCCAAGGAATGATCACGGAATTCCTGTGTCTTTGCATGATCCAATAAGTGTTCTTCTTCCCTGTTTATTTTATGTTTTTTGTCATCTTTCTGCCTTTCTAAGTTGTAGGAAAAAAGAATAGCTTAAGATTTGTTTAAGTACACCTTAAGTTCAATTTCTGCACTTTTCGATGTTTTCTTCATAAACAGTTATGAGCTAGAATTCTTAAATGCTCTGGTTTACCCTATTTTCCTCGCATATGAGTGCATGTATTTGGAATTCTTAACTGCTCCAGGATCCCACTCATCCACTTCTCCCCTTTGTCATCATGATGAAATGATTCTCTTTTGCCTTTCATCCCTGATATTCATTCCGTACTTTCAGCAGACTGAATATTGTATCCTGCGTGGCTATCCCGCTCTGTATCCCCTTGTGACCAAGAAAACGTTCGCATGCCTCAATCTGTGACTCCATGCCCAATGGTTCAGAATTTATAACACCTTACTGTGCCTCCTTACTCGAGAATCCTACCTTCCTTCCAATCACAGTCAACATTCCCTTGAAGTCAGAAAGCTAGCCTAAAATCATCAACTGAGGTTGAATCTAGATCAACTAAGGTTGAATCTAAAGGAGAGAGCCCTCTCCGATTGCAGGTGGGCTAGAACCTGCAATCAGAAGATTGGTTTCTGGTTACCTTGGCCGTATCCCTAATAGGAGCCTAGGGACAACCTGAGTGATAACAGAGGTCACTAAGCTTCTCAGAGGATAAGCAACACTTTCAGCAGGGGGTATGATGGGCTTCTAAATTAAATATAAATTAAGGCCCATGCCTCTAAATTAAAACATAAATTAAGACCTATGACCATCCTTCAGCACATTAAACCTCTCTTTTTGGATTAGATAATTTATTTTTAACTTTAATATATTCATTAGGAAGGTTTATGAATAATTGAATATTTGTGCCTAATATTATTTAATTTTTGTGGAATATTATGAGAATATTGGGCAGATTATGAAGAGTTGGAGGAGGAGATAATTTAGGGACTTGTTACCTACTACTTGAGGATAAATAATAAATAATAAGTCAACAAGATATTATGGAATTATGGCACAAATTGTGGAAATCCAATGATTGAGAAAATCTAGGAATGTGTTTCCTGTCATTTAATGCAAATTTCTAGTATTGGGGACTATATCGACTAATAAAGGGATTTTGGTGGGTAAAGCTTCCTCTATTCATGGGGAATGATTCCTAATCATTATTTATAAGTACCAAGTCGAATTTTCCTCTAGGGAGAGATTTTCATTAGCGTTATTGTTGAGAGATCTTGTATTTTTGCATCTCCATTGTATTTTCTTGCATGGATGTAATTCTTTTGATGAAAATAATGAAGATTGGTGTCATGTTCATCTTCTAAATCTTGCTCTCCTCCATAGGTCTCCGAGTTTCCATAGGCTTGGCCATGCCAGGAGCCTCGTAGCCCTTTTGTATCATTTTATTTCCTTCTTTTCATTTCTTATTCACATGCATCTCTAGTTTTTATTTATTTCTACTTCTACATTTAGTATTAATGGTTTCTTATTGTAGGATTGAGTTAAATGTTTGATGTAAGTTATTTTTCAGTATCAAAAGAATTATTTCATCACTGGAAAATATTTGGAAGTTCATAATAATCATTGAGTTTCTTGGATTAGTCTTCTTATTCCCAAATCTAGGTTATTGGACCTCCTTTTTAGCAAAGAACAATAAATTTATGCTATGTTTTAGAGCATTCTAACAAGAATCAATTGAATGGATTCCACTTGCATTAGATAAAAAAAACATTATTGTTCATAACAAAAATCACCCCATTTCATTTTGGACTTTATGTAGTTATGCATTTTTTAGATTTACTAGCTCACTAGTTCTCAAATTTCTAGATTTTCGACTAGTAATGTTTTTTATTTCTTTTCCATGGGTTAACAAAGGTATTTTTGAGTGATTCCACTTGGAATAGGGAACTAAGACATCCTAGTTAATAAAAAAAATTACCCCATCCAATTTGGACTTGATTTTCTTGGTCATTAAATCCTCACAAATTTCATCATTTCACAAGGAAACTTCTCCAAGCTTTTTGAGCAAATCCATCCATCTCCGAACTTTGGTTTTGAGTTTTGAGAGATCCTAGACATTTTCTCACTCCATTCCACCCATATAGCACCTTCCCTAAGTCTTCCATCACCTCCAACACCTCACATTTTTCTCTCGGATATATCATGTAGGTTCACTGTAATTCCTATAGGATCATCCTGTAGGTTTCTAGTACATCCTGTAGGTTTTCCTAAAATGGGCCGTTTTGAGGCTAAATTGATGGAAAACCTCTAGGAAGTCACCAAAAGACTCCCAAGGGTGTCCCACACCATCCAAACATCTTCTCACCCTTCCATCCAACCCCCAACATCCTTAATTCACCTGCCACATCACCAAAAGATATTAGTTTGCATACTTGATTTTGCGTGAAAAGGAAAAAAGACAAAAAAAGATTTATTTCAGTCCCTTTACTTGCACATTAGTGATGTTTGATGATTCTTACTTACATTATTAGATAGTAGCTTTTGGTTCATGATAATTTAGCATTATTGCAAAGCATAGTTTCTTGGCAGTTAATTAGGAAATGGTGTGATTTAGCATTGAATTTCCGTCTCCTTCGGTGTACTTTCTTGCAATAGGTTAAGGTTCCATTTCAAACATTTCATTTTCTGCAATTAGTTTAGGATTTGACTTTAGTACATGCACTCCATTACATCATGACAGCAAAGGAAGGACACATTGTATGTCGCACATATAGTGTTGACACCTCTTAAGTTTGTACAAACCCCGAGTTGATAATTAAAGTCGGTAGCCTTGGGAGTTGTAGCATTCTTGTTGCAATACCAAGGCTCATCAAGATCCTTTCAAAATATTTCTTGAAGAAGCCATAAAGCACTAGAGGAACATGATGATGGACAACTTTTTCGAGATCCTTCGACAGTTAACCACAGGCAATGCATCTTCTTCTAACAGCCACTCTCGGAGTGCAACTCCCTTTAAGGTACAAGTTAATTTTGACATTGCCATATTTGAAGGTTAGATAGATATGGATGCTGTAGATAAATGGTTCAATCTGCTATAAGGATATTTCTCATTTCATGACTTTTCCAACCGGGAAAATATTACTTTTGCACTCCTCAAAGCCACCCCCCACATCAACGACTAGTTAGAAACCTACTTTGAGAAGAGGGACGAAAGTGAACCCTCAATATTCTCATCCACACCCACTTGGAATTATTTTAAAGACACCATCAAGGAGAAGTATTACCCTATCAAGAGTTATGAAGATAAATAGTAACATAAAATGGACCACGTTGTGGCAAGGAAGGAACTAAGATGTTCTACAGTTCAAAAATATTTTTCATACCCTTCACAGGAAGTTGGGTATCAAGGATTTTGAGTGAAATTTGGTACCCAAGTTATATGGTTGTCTACACAAGTACGTCTATGACAAGTTGGAATTCCTCAATAACTTCTCGCTTGGCACTGCCTATCGATACACTATCAAGATCGAGAAAAAAATTAAATAAAAGAAGTGAGACTTTAGATATATGGATCCAAAGCAAGGGCAAGGTTCCTCCAAGGCAGATAACAAAGGACAAATCTAAGGTGGGGAGGTCACCCAGGACAACTCGTGAAAGTTGTAGGCAAAGAAAAACACCATGAAGATGAAGAAGGACACGGGGAAATGGTTTGAGTTCCATAAGAGTCCCACTCACAACATAACTGAGTGTTAGGACAAGCAGTAAATGGTGGCTGAGCTAAAGGCTTCTGAATCATATTCACATTCCAAATATGAGTCAGAACCAGACAAGAGGAATGAAAAAGGGAAGCACATTATTTATGTGGAGCACATTGTCACCATTGAGACCACCAAGATCTAGAAGAATGAGATCGAAGATCCAAAGGAAGGGGAGAGCTTCTTCCACTCCCATATATGGGTGAAGTGTTCTCCGCTACAGTTCATTGTCGACAGCGGGAGCCAAAAGAACCTCATTTTAGTAGATTTCATGAAGTGGTTGGGCCTACTAACCACAACACACCTGCAGTCGTACACCATCGAGTGGCTTCACCAAGAGAAAGTTTCCCACGTTATCCAACAGTGCCACATTCCATCCAACATCAAGCCCTTCATAGATGATGTATTTTGTGATGTTTCTCCTCCTGAAGTTTGTGATGTATTATTAGGAAAATCATACTTGTGGAAGCAACATGCTATGTATGAGACTAGGCCCCACACTGTCATTATTACTTTGAGACATAAGTTGTAGAGGATACCAGAGGTAGCACCACCTACCACAATCTCTTTGATCACTGCAAAGCAATGTAGTAAGATCATTTCCCGAACGGAATTTTTTTTCCTCATGATTTTCTCTCAGGGAAAGAAGAATATTGTGGCCATGACCTTCAGACAGGGCTCCTCCATATGGTAGTATCAGATGGACAAGGTCATGGAGGAGTACAAGGACATCTTCAGCTGACCCACAGAGGTACCTCTACACTATCAAGTTAAGCACTCCATTCATCTGACCCTAGGTGTGCCACTACCCAACGGACTGATCTATCGATGCTCTATTCTGGAGAACGATGAAATCGAGAGGCAGAATTAGGAGTTGTTGTACAAAGGGCACAGCAGGACAATTTCATCACCCTGTGGGAGCCTAATCATGGTGGTACAAAAGAAGGATGCGACCTGGAGACTCTGTATTGACTATCAGGCACTGAACAAGATCACTATCCATAATAGGTATCAAATCCCATAGATTGATGACCTTCTAGACTAGCTCAAGGGGGGAAAATATTTCACCAAGATAGACTTGAAGTATGGGTATCACCAGGTACCAATTGAACCTTCTGATTTGTGGAAGACTCCCTTCAAAGCCAAAGAGGGACTTTTCGAATGGCTAGTCATGAATTTCAGGTTAACAAGTGGCCCCACAACCTTCATGATGCCAATGGACGACATCTTGTGACCCTTCACCAACTCATTTGTGGTGGTGTATTTGGATGACATCCCGATCTTCAATCAAAGTTGGGAAGAGTACCTCTGCCATATTCTAGATGTCCTCCAAAATCTACGACAACACAAGATGTGTGTCAATTTGGAGAAATTCACTTTTGGTATGACCCATGTTCAATATTTAGGGTACAACATTGAGGAGTGGGGCATACATATGGACCAATTCAAGGTACAAGTCATTCGAGATTGGCCATCCCCAGCCACTGTAATGGAGCTCCATATATTTTTGGGTCTTGCCAATTTCTACCACAGGTTTTTGTTGGGGTTTTCTCATATCACTTGGCCTTTGAGTCAAGTCACCAAGGGCAGAGCAAAAGAAAAATTATTTTGGTTTGAATCCCAAGAGAAGCAAATTTTCAAGTTGAATCATTGCCTCTACTCTACACCAATGATCACATTACCAAACCTGTAATAACCATTTTAGATTGAGAAAGATGCCTCTGACCATGCATTGGTGCAGTTATTACTCGATAGAGGAATCTAGTGCCATATCACTGTGATACACTTTCAAACACGGTCCAAAAGTATCCCACCCATGACAAATAGATGTATTCCATTATTCACGCTTGCCGACAATGTAAGAATTACATTGTGGGGAAGGAAATGGCCATCCACACAGACCACCAACCCATACAGTTCATACAGAGACAAGGGAAGTTGTAGAACGATCGCCACCATAAATGGTCCACATACCTGCAACAATTTAATTTGAACATTAAGTACAAGAAGGGAAACACTAATAATGTTGTAGACTGCCCCAGCCAACCACTGGTCATGGTACTAATCATTGTGCTCGACTCCTATGGGAAGAATGCTTTGGGGTGGATGCATCTGTACAAGAGTAATTTGGAATTCGACAATGCATACTAGATGCTCTTCAAAGGAAAGCATGTTCCAAATTTTCACATCTAGGATACACTTTTATGTCACTTGGGACACCTCTGTGTTCCTTCAAGCGAGTGTTCCAAGATGACTTGGTAGGTGCACTAAATTTGGGTTTCTAGACACTTTGGAGTAGAGAAAACAGTGGCAGTGCGATAGAAGTATTTTTCTTGGTTGAAACTTCGACGGGATGTTGGGAAGTACATGAGATCATACACCACTTGCGCTACTTCCAAAATGACAATGAAGAAGTAAGGCTTATATACTTCTCTTCCTACTCCTAGTCGACCTTGGGAATCCATCTTCGTGGATTACATGTCGGGCTTCACTTCTACTAACCGTGGCAACGACTGTGTTTTCATGGTTGTCAACAGGTTCTCTAAGATGACCATTCTAGAAAACTAGAAGAAGCATATCATAGAAGAAGCCACTACCAAGCTCTTATTTCAATGAGTATGGGTACACTTTGGGATCCCATATTCCATCATGTCAGATTGGGATAGCAGGTTCCTAAGTACATTTTGGTCAAGTCTCTAGTCCATGCAGATACCAAGCTCACTAAATCCATGAAGTTCCACCCCCAAACTGATGGCCAAACAAAGGTCATTAATAAGGTGATCGTACAAATTTTGTGCATGTATGACTCTAAGCATCCAAAAACATGTGATGAAAGCCTACCCTATGTCCAACATAGCTACAACAGAGTTATCCATAGCTCAACTGGCCACAAACCGTTTTAGGTGGGGTTGGGATTCCATCCATTGTGTCCCATTGATGTGGCTATACTATTTGCAGTTACTCAGGTAGCTTTAGCCCATGTCGAATGTGAAGTTTGTAGGGCTAAAAACTTCATTGAGTGTGTCCAACACATCCACCAATAGGTCCATGTCATATTGGAGAAAGCTAGTGCTAAGTAAAATAAGCATCATGATCAACATGGGGTGCCACATAAGTTCTAGGTGGGTGAAAAAGTTTGGTTACATATACAGAAGGAGCGCCTTTGATGGGATGGGGTCCCCTAGGTTAGTTTTGGGTTAAGACAACCCAAGTTTTGGTACATTTTGTGTAAATAATGTAAATTCTTAGTGATTTGTGGTTGTAGAGCACATAGATGAGTAGGAGTCAAAGGGATTTAGCCTTGTATTTTATGTAAGCATTGAGTTGCTTTTGAGATACACCCATGATCCACAGACCATGGGATTGTATGAAAAAAGGCTATAAATAGGTGTGTCTTAGAGAGTCTAAGACATGCTTTTGGAGAAGATAGAATGGAGTCTTAGAGGTGATAGAAAGAATAAGAGCAGGTAAGATAGAGAGGAATGCTTGGTAGCTAAGTGCGCGAAGACATAGGTAGAGACTGCAGCTGAGTGTGCAGATCCCTGCAGCTATGTGCGCAAGGTAGTTTTGAGTCTGTAATCCTAAACTGAAGATCAATAAACATTGTTTCTGAAGAATTCTTGCATATTTTTGTTCACTCTTGTTAATATTATATGCTGTCGATGAATGATGTGTTTTATGGAATATTGATGGAATGTTGTGCGATTATCTTTAATAAGTCTTAATAAATGTACGTAATTCATGCTAAGTACTTTCACGAAGACTCTGATGAATTCTATTATGTTTACTAATAACTTAAGTAGATCTACGTGAACACTAATTCAGGGTTGTTCTCTAATATGCGTAAGTGGATAAACAGAAGGTTAAGGTTCCGCAAAGACTGGTTGTAGACCTTCACAAAGTTCTGAAGGTTGTTTGAGTTTTTTTAATGAGCCCTAAGGGTGTACCAGTCTATGCGAAGGAAGATATGAGGTGCTAAAAGACATCACATTGATCTTTGGTTACAGAAACTTGGTTCTAGCATCCCCCCATACTTCTTTGGGTGAGACTAGAGCCTACGCCATGCAGGTTATTGCCAAAAGGGCTAGTAGTGTAGGGTTTTGTTGGTTGGCGCAACTAACTCTGAACCTAGGTTAGGACTCCTTAAGCCAAAAAATGGTTCTGTTGTCGAGACCGAGATCTGCTTGAAAGAGATGTGTGATGTCACATCACTCGAATCTAGCCAACAAGGAAATTGAAAATTGGTTGGATCAGAAGATTCACGAGTTCGTGGTGCAAGAAAACAAGAATATGTGACTATCAAAGGAAGAGTGGTTGAACAGATATCTGTATATAGAGATACACGAGATATTCTTCTACACCTTCCCCCTTGAATTGTTGGCAGGCTAAATTGACAGATAGCCAAGGAAGGTGGAAGCTCGATAGTCCTATAGTGTGGACTCCAAAATTAGTGCGGTAGTTAGAAGCCTCTGAAAAAAAGATCACATGGGCTCTCAATCATTGGACCAATTGAATTATGGGAGGATTTGTTACAGAATTTGCAGTTGATACCATAGTCAGCTACAATGAAGCAGAGCGACGATTTTTCGAGGAACTGCAACGTAAGTATTTAATATCTTTGAATACTTGGATTAAAATGTTGTTGTGTGAAAAAAGGGTGATGCCATTACCTTGATGTTTGGATCTACACGAATTGGATGACTCTTTAGAAAAAGGATTAGGACCAGATTACAATCCATTGATTGAACCGCCTATAAGTGACAACGAAGGAGAAAAATGGACTCCACCGCGAAGCACTATTTAGCTAATCACTCAAGTCTTTCCTTAAATAAATCATCTGTCCACTCCACCTCCACCTCAACCTCCACCGCATACACCTTTTCCTACACCTCCACCATTCAACATGGCGAACAAAATGTAGCCGTCGATTTTCAAAGGCATAGGGAGTGAGGATATAGAGAAGTTTTGGTTTGTTGTGAATGATGTATGGACGGTGCAACAGATTATTCATGACAGTATAACTAAAGCATAGTTGGTTACTACTTTGCAGGATTGTGCGCTGACTTGGTATATTAAGTATTGTTCTGATAATCCTCTTGCATCACTAGCAGAGACTAAAGTGACTTTAAACAAGGAGTTTAGTAATCCTAAGTCTAACTCATAGTCAGTAGTTGGATTTAAAGAAATCATGATGAGGATCGATGAGACACTGTGGGAAATAGATGATAGGTTGAAGTGTCAGATTTGAGAAGCTGACATGAAACTCTCAAATAGTTAGCATCACGAATGGTTTATAGCTACGTTTTTGCCACACCTGAGAATTTCTTTGTCACAATAGAATATAGGAACGCAGGTAGAAGCCTTAGAAATTGTGATTAGGTTACATGCAACACCTATTCAGGATGCCACCTTGGGGGTACAACAGATCCACTCTTAGTTTCAAATCTTACAGCTGGAGTTAAAGTTTGAAGAAAGAAAAGAAGATTAAACGAGAAGTGTGTGCAAAAATTTGGTGTCTGAAGTGTAAAGGCCAAGGGTGTGATAAGGATCACTTCCTAGTGTATGCTAATTATATTATAGGAGGAGGGTTGATTCCCCTGAAGCCAAAAGCCCCAACAGGACCAAGCATGGGGGCTGCTCTATGGTGTGCAACTTGTTAGATTATTGGACAACATGCGATGATAATTGTCATTTACTTCAAAATTTTGTTCAAACACCTCAGAAGTTGTTTTGTAACTTCTGCAAATTTGTGGACCACGATGAGCACCACTGTCAAAGCTACGAGATGATGATGGAAAGGAAACCTAAATATTGAATGCAAGTAGAAACTCAACCTCTAGAACAAGGTGCCAGAGGGGCATGTTAAGGTTATCAGGGAAGAGGACAAGGCCACAAAGGAGGAGGACTTGGTAGAGGTCAGGTTCAGGTTATTTGTTACAACTGTGGACAGTCAGGACACTAGACGCGAGAGTGCTAGAATCAAACATTCCCGTCATGTCAATACTGTAGCCAATTTGTCCATACTATAGAATAGTGTCAAGTATTGATAGCTAAAATTCAAGGGAAGAAAGTGCAGGCTCAGCATCCTACATAGAACTTACAGATGATGAGATCTGAGCCCCGTGAGGAGGATCAAAGTGTGAATATAGTGTTGATAGGTGGAATAATGACTCATGATCACGAAGGATAACGAACTGAAGAGGACAGATGGGTTTGGAAGGCCCCAAATAAGGAAGTAGGTTCTGATCTGGTGCTTGCTAAGGAAATTTTTATGGAAGCCAAGAAGAGCATCACCGAGGCCTCCACCTCAGGAAGCCAGAACAAGGTGCAAGAAACCAGTGTGCCTGTAGAAGTTGATCCCTTTGTGCTCACTAAATTTTTAGAGTCCTTCATAAAACTTTTGCGTGATAGAAAATGTGTGGAAGGCCTATAGGAGTTAATAAAAAAATGCGCCAGCAAGGAGAAGGTCCCTGATGGACACTTCATAGTCAAAAAAACTGATAAGCATAAGGCACGAACAAGGTGAGAGATGAAGCTCACCGCATAGATAGATGACTATGAGATGGATCAAGTCATTTGGATCTAGGATCTAGAATGCAAACGTTTTGCCAAAACAAACATGGTAAAGGATGGGGAGACTTGCATTCCAGTCGTCTTTGATTCAACTCAAAATGGTGAACATACAGAAAATCATCCCCACGGGATGATTATATGGAGTAATAGTTGATATAAAAGGTGTGAGCACGATGACCAACTTTGACGTCATAGAGATCATCGATGACAATAATGCATACCCCGTGCTCTTGGGAATTGACTGGGCCATTGATATGAATGGGGTCATCAATTTGAAGAAGAGGACAATGTCATTTGAAAGAAAATCGCTTCGTGTTGTAGTACCAATGGACACTGCAGAAAGGGCATGATATACTGAACCATTCCATGATTATGATGAAAGTAAGGATGAACTGGATGAAATCTATAAAATAAGAGTGTGAGATCAAGACTAGATCAATCTAACAATAGATGGAAGGATTTCATGGGATCAGGAGAGTTTCTGCACATCTTATTTGGGTGAAGAGTTTGAGCATTGGCATAATATCTTGCATGAAGTGTTTACATTGCACTGCAATATGATGAAAAAATTACTGCGATGTGCTTTCTCGGAGGTAAGGAATTTACCCTATTATGATGGTTTAACTGACGTTAATATTTTTTTGGAGTAATTTGAGCGAGAAGTCCTAGAGGATCACCCTTTCCAAGCATTAGATTTGGCACTACACACTATGCCTGCATGATGGTGGGGTATACATAAAGATAGTTTTTATGGATGGAGAGATTACCGAAGAATGATGAGGTTACAGTTAGGGCATCCTATCACTAGATTTACTGAGAAATATAATTGGAAGGATGATCCGCGTGATCACCTAGTGAAATGGACTAAAGCTTGGGGAACTGAACCACAACTAGAATGGGTACACATATTTTTTCATACTCTGGATACAATTATGAAGAAATGGTACTTGGAAATGGAGCTCAGCCATGGCACCGCAGAGTGGGATGTATTGAAGGAAGGGTTCTTATTGCCCTTTAGCTTTGAAGATGGCTTCGCAAGCATTGATGAAGCCCTGCAAGAAATTCAAGCAATTATCTTTAGAATGCCGCAAGAACCTATGGAATTTATCCAACCAGATTGGAGCACCCAGCTGTGAGTCACGATCTTTGTGTTTGGGGCCTGTTCGGGTGGGGTCCCCTACGTTAGTTTTGGGTTAAGATAACCCAATTTTTGGTAGATTTTGTGTACATAATGTAAATTCTCTACGATTTTGTGGATGGAGAGCTCGTAGATGAGTAGGAGTCAAAGGGGTTTAGCCCCTTTTTTACGTAAAGATTAAGTTGGTTTTGAGATCCACCCATGGTCCGCAGACCATGGGATTTTATGAAAAAGACTATAAATAGGTGTGTCTTAGAGAGTGTAAGGCATGTTTTCATAGAAGATAGAATAGAGTCTTATAGGTGATAGCAAGAAGAAGAGTGGGTAATATAGAGAAGAAGGCTTCGCAGCTGAGTGCGTAGAGGCCTAGGTAGAGTCTGCAACTGTGTGCACAAACCCCTATAGCTGTGTGCGCAAGGTAATTTTGAGTCTGTAATCTTGAACTGAAGATCAATAAACATTGTTTCAGAAGAATTCTTGCATATTTCGGTTTACTGTAGTTAATATTATATGTTGTCGATGAATGATGTGTTTTATGGAATATTGATGGAATGTTCTGTGATCCTCTTTAATAAGTCTTAATAAATGTACGTAATGCATCTTAAGTAATTTCGTGAAGACTCTGATGAATTATGTTATGTTTACTAATAACTTAAGTAGGTCTATGCGAACACTAATTTAGGGTTGTTCTCTGATACGCATAAGTGGATAAACCTACTATTAAGGGTCCACAAACACTAATCATAGACCTTCGCAAAGGTTTGAAGGCTATTTTAACAGAGTTGTAGTAATGAGCCGTATGGGCGTATCGATCTATGAGAAGGCAGATTTGAGGTGCTAAAAGACATCACACTGATCTCTGGATGTGAAAACTTGTTTTCTAACATCCCCCCATACTGCTTTGTATGAGCCTTCAGCTTGTGCCATGTAGGTTTTTGCCGAAAGGGCTAGTAGTGTAGGGTTTTGTTGGTTGGCACAACTAAGTTTGAACCTGGGTCAAGACACCTTATGCCAACAACCTCGTTGGGCCACACCGCAAGATTTACCCACTCTGATATGGGCCTTATACCATGAATAAGGCTATAGGGGACAATTATTTTGAGCTAAATATTCCACCATTCCTTGGCCGGCACCCAGTTTTCAATGTGGATCACCTTCAACTATACTTTCCACCATTACTCGACACATCAGACATTGCAGAACAAATCACACTAACAGAGTTAAATGTAGACTACATGAAATAGGCCACAATTGATCAGATCATGGACACACATATAAAGAACACTCACCAACAAAATATCCAACTACATCAAGTTGTCAAAGCTGGCCAAATCCTGCACCAAGGAAAGTGGCTCACTAGGGACCAAGTTCAGTAGAAGTTTCCCCATCTCATGAAGGAACTCAATGCAATCAGGACCATTGCTTCCTAAGGAGGGAGGACTAATCCAAGTGGATATTGGTGCTTCGTAACCTATTCCACTTTGACCCCCACCATTGTTTATTTTAGTTTTTCAGTTTCCTTAGTTGTAGCACAGTTTACTATTTTTGGAATTTTTTGAGTCTTGAGCTTCTAGAGCTGTTTTGAGGCCCTAAACAACATTTTTTGGAAAAAAAGAAAACATGACATTTTAGTTGATGTATTTAGTTGAGAGTTGTAGTCCTCTAATAGATTTTCCTAATGAGGTATTTCATGCCTCAAGCGGAGATTGTATCCCAATGTTACAACCCCAAGAAGTTGATCTACCAATTTACCCAAACGTGGCCCATAGTTTTGGCGCTTCATCTCCTAGCGTTAGGTTTTCAGATGTTTAGGGTTCTCCATTTTTTCTAAGTAACAAATAGGCCTTTAAGCCTCATTTTCACACAGTTCATAGGCATGTAGTTTCCACTTCTCTTCTCAGAGATAAGCTACCATAACCTGAGGTAGTTTATTTCCATTATATTTGTAAGCATATTGATTTCTTTGATATTAATGAAATGAAGTGTTATTTTTGTTGCATCTATGTATTTATAGTTAAATTTGTATTTTTTTCCTTCTTGTTTAAGTTCATATCATTTTATTCACTAATTTCTCAAATAATTAGCAGATTTGAGTGACCGATGCCATAATCTAGTGGGTCGATTCTACAGTTCTTGTAAAGGGGTTTTTTTGAAGATTTAAGCCTTTATGTAGTTTATTATGGTATTTATGGGTTATTAAATTCATTATTAATCCAAATCTAAATTTGAAATAAATTAAACGATCAGGAATTAGACATGGATGCATTCAAACTAGTTTGGTAGTATTCTAACTCATTTTTTTATGACTAAACGCTATTATATGTGTTTGAAAAATCTATGAGCATGTTGTGGGTGTTTTTGATACATGAAGTAAACAATTGAAGGGAAAATGTTTAAATGACCATATTGTAGTTACAGTTGGAGCAAAGTTTTGGGACAACAATATAACAACCACCAAAAAAGAATGATATGAATTTTGTGACAATAATTATAGTATATGATACAGTGACAATGGTTGCAATGTTTGCAAGGAGAGTGGTTACAGGTTGCATGACAATGGTTGTAGGTTGCATGATAGTGTAATGGTTGCACGGTGTTGTTGTGGTAGAGACTTTAGCAATTATTTTATGTATTGATTACAAATGAGACAAATTTTCATGATTTAGTGATATATTATGATTTTGGATCTAGTTTGAAAATGTGATGAAATAGAGGTCCACAAGGAGGAAAATAAAGGCAATTGGAGACTCAATTAGGTCGGAGCATAGAGCAGCTTGGAGCCTAGATTAGGTTGGAGTGTAGAGCAAGTTGCAGCCTACATATTTGTTGAGTTTGGAGCCTACTCATCTACTGAGGTTGGAGCCTCAATCAGGTTGGAGGCTAGAGTAGGTTGGAGCCTACTCATTTTTCGAGGTTGGAGCTTCAATCAGGTTGTAGCCTACAATGACCATCTTCTTTCATATTTGAGGTCAGAACCTCAATCAATTTATAGCCTACCACAAATGGCAATTTGCTTATTTTTTGGGCAATAGTTGTCTCCCGGAAGTAGAGGCTTGCAAATTTATGTAAAAGAGTAAAAAATTGAGAAGGAGAAGAATTGGTGGCTTTTCCCCATTTGGTTTTCCACCTAAAAAGAAATTGTGATTCCTTGTGATGTGATACTCTCTTGCATTGTTGGTTACTTCTTGTCATGTTACTAATATGATGATGCATAGATTCGATTGATGACATAATGTTTATAGTTCACTCACTGCTATTGGATGAATGACTAAGAAATATTCATGATTGTGAAAATGACTTGACAATGATACACCCCCCATCTAAGTGTGATATTTAGGCCAGCAAGTGGTACCAGAGAAGGTTTCTTTAGGAACAACTAACTACTAAAAGTTCGAAGGTCAAGAAGAAATGAACTACCAGAGTAGTTGGGAAGCCCCCTATGTTTGATGGAACCAATTATGATTTCTAGAAGATAAGGATGGAGACATATCTCATACCTTTGGGGGATGTTTGGTAAATTGTGAAAGTATAATATAAATTCCCTAATTCTATTCCAACATATGCAACAGAGAAGTCAATTTAGACATATAATCCACAAGCCAAGCATGCTATCTTAATAGTTTTGGTAGAATCATAATTTGTCACAGTAATGTAGTGCAAGTCACTTCACGAGGTATGGCATAAGCTTCAGACTTATTTTAAAGGAGATATGAAAGTTAAAGAAGTTAGGCTACAATCTCTCAGAGGCAAATTTGAAAGTTTGAAGATGGAAGATGATGAGGATTCTACTTCATAATTTCTTGGAGTAGACAACATTGTTAAATCCATTGTAGGTATTAGTGAATAAGTCAAATATATCTTCATTGTTCATAAAATCTTAAGATCATTTACATGAATATTCAACCCCAAAGTCTTATCCCTTGAGGAACTAGTAATAGTTGACAAGATGACAATAGATCAACTTCATGGAACTATGAGTTGAGAATCAAGGCATAAAATTCAAGAGTCAAGGAGGCAACTTTCAAGGAAGCAAAACAAGTCAAAAATAAGAAGGATGAAGAATATTCAAATTCTTATGAAGAAGAAGCCAAGTTTGTTTGAAAGCTCAAGACAGGAACCCACAAATTCCAAGCTAAGGTTCCTTTCAAATGTTTTGAATGTGGGAGAATTGGTCATTATGTATGTAAATGTCGTTATGCTAAGATGAATGAAAGTGATGATGAATAAAAATTCAAACCCAAGTATGAAAATAAGAAGCAAACATGAAAGAAAAAGAATTGTTATTTGAAGGAATAAAGTGATAGTGAAAGAAATCGAAGTGTGATTGATGAATAATAGAACAAATTAGTATTCATAGCTAAGGTTGAGGAACCCGAAGCAGAAGTAGATCTTGAAGTGGAACTTATAAGTGCTTTGAAGGAAATCATAACTCTTAGGAAAAGGGAAAAGAAAAATGAAGAAAATATTATTTCTCTTGAAGTTGAATTAGAAGAAGCTGAGAGGGTAAAAGAATTTCTATAATAATAGCTAAATTAAAAGGAAAAAATATGTGAGATATTGGAGGAGGAAGTTTTCCTCTTCAGATAAAAATTGGAGTAGCTCATTTAAAAGTTCAATAAAGCCACTAAATATCTAGATTAGATTCTTAGCATAAAATGATCTCTACTTATTAAGACAAGTCTTGGCTATCAAGAAGGTGAAACATCTAAGAGAAATGATCCCTCACCAAATGAAAGAAATTCCAAAAAGATTGATTAGAATTTTGTAACATCAAATAGAAACTCACTTGAAGATCCAAAGAAAAGAGCATATCAAGCTATGTAGGTTCACTTCACTAAGTCTCAAAGAAATTCTAGTAAAGAGAAGAATGTAAGAAGTTAGAAAGTAGAAGGATTGACAAACAAAAATGGTGCAAGAAAGACAATAAGAATAATTCACCAAGTATCCACAAGTAATAATGGGACAAGTATCAGGAATCAAAAAATGAATATGGTTCATGCTCAGGTTGAACAACAAGGAACCATGACTTCCTCCAAAAGGCATCCTCAGAATATCAAGATATATGTCTTTCCCTAGATGTCAAAGTAAGCATTTTGGTTAGTGTTACTCTGTTGCCGATGCTGGACCCGCCAATGTTTTAGGGGATCTCTCGGGTAAGAAGTCCCAATTGAACCTCAGATTGATTGGTGTAGGAGTCCCAATAGTGGGCTGTACAGTAATGCCTTGACCATGATTTCACACAGAGGCAAGTAAGATAACTCTATTGGTAGCAAGGGTGTGACAGTTGCAGTGAGTCAAGGGAGGTGCATGAGATGTTGTAACACACTAAGGATGATGTGAGTAGCCCCCTTGGAAACTTGTAATAGTAGTCAGCTTGGGAGGGAACACACGAGCGAAGATGCATCACAAAATGGAAAGCAAGTTAGTGAGCAATTCAAAGTGATAGTTAAACCAATAGCACATTTCAGAAAGATTCATAGATATACAGAATATTCCATACATTCATGCATAAGAAAACAATAGATATATTATTTAGAGTAAACCAGATAGCATAGAATACAATACAACACATGCATGAAACATGTTGGCTCTGTTATATAATAAGTATAAGTTCCAATCATACAATACATCCATGTCCAACCACTAGTTCCAATAGTGGAACATTACAACCACAACCGCCTGCTCCTCCAAAGAGATGTACTAGCTCTGTGGAATGGAGAAGCCAAGGCTCATTAGAATATTGTCCAAGCTCTCTCCAAGATAGTCTTATCGAAAGCCTGGCTGGCCAAAAGCCCTTAAATGGAGTTATGAGGGACTATTTATAACAAAGGTTGGGGTGACCCTTGACATTCCCCTTTGTGACAGCTCATCTACCATCATGACTCTTCATCTACTCTATGACTCTTAGATCCAACTATCGACACTTAAATTACACGTAACAAGATGTTCCATTGCAATGCACATGTACCCATGTCAGACAAAATGGCTTGAGAAAGCCATGCAAGACATCACTCACACTCCATCCACTGTGGTGAGACCAACTCTTTAACATGCTTGTAATGGTGAATTTGGTCAGCTGATGCCAAACTTTTTCGTCCATGATGGTGTGCATGCACTCCATGGTGACATCTTGCTGAAGCGAACTCTTGCCTTCGTTACATTCGAGTGCATTGGCATGGATCCTCCATCCAACTCATCTGATAACATGCACATGGTCTTCTTGGGTGTGGCCGAACAAACAACACACTGATCCATAGTGTTTGTGTTGATCTTCCAGTGAGTGTTGGTGGTCATGCACATCGGCTATCAACTACATGTTCAGCTCTTGTTGGACTTTCTTCTTTTCCTTACCTCAGTGAGTGTGTTGAATGGGTGGGATCGTATGCATGCACAGAATGACATGTATGTTTTTGAATTCACTTGCATGCACTCAACCAACACTTCTCACCATGTCTGCTCCATGCTAGCTATTGGGATGGATCTATAACTTGTACGGGTGCAGTTCTATCCATGAGTGCATGTTGCACCCGTTGTTGTACCTGTTCCTGCTGCAACTCATTCTGTCATATATGTCGTTCTTGTTCTTCCTTAAGTTGTTGCTTCAACACATGAAACTCCTTCTTTGTTCCATTCTCTATCTTCACATGATATTCATGTCATGTTGTCACCTCATAGCCTAAGTCTCCAAAGTTGCTTTCATCATAAGTGGATATGCTTGAGCTTGCAACTTTGTTCCACCTCTGTGTTGTCAACAACCTTCCTCTTGCATTCGTTTAATCGGTATGCTGCCTTCAGTTGCTATTTATGATGCTACTCATTGTGATGCTACTACCGTCATATCTTGATGTCCTTATCTACGAACAACTTGATGTGTTTGTGCGTAGGAAATCCCATAGACACTTGATCTACTGCATCCCCAAATGTTCTCTGAATGGTGTCTTCGAATATACTCTCTTGGAAACCATTTTACCTATACTACTGAGAGGCAGAAGAACACTTGCGATACGCAGAGACATGGTAACACTCATGGCAAGCAATCTGTCAGTTGAAAACCAAAATGAACTTGAGAACTGACTTCCAACATACCTGTGTGACCGATCATGAAGGTCACGCAATTTTGGCTAGGAGGTTGGGAGACTGAGTGCTGAGTCTGTGCAAGGCATAGTCTAGGTTGTTGTGAGTTTGGTTGACTACTAGAACTATGCAATGCATAGTCTAGTCTAGCTACTGACTACTAGAATTGTGTAATGCACAATCTCAGCTGGCAATGGTTGCAAGCTCAATGATTGCATTGTGCAATTTTCTAGGCCAATAGTCACTATCCCTCAGAATTGTGCAATACAAGACTAGAGGGCATTCACTGGGTAGAAATACACATTTCCTAAGAGGAAGATAGAGCCTGTTGTGTGTGGAGCATGATTGTTCAGAGGTCTTTGTTTCAGCCGAATGTATACCCCAGGAAGTTTTGTACACCCCTCCACGCGGGGGGGACTTGTTCCCCCCGGCTGGGGGGTCCGGGGGCTCGGGGGCAGCGGCCCCGAAGCTAAAAACAAATGTAAATTTGCCTTGTAAAAGTATAGTAATTTCTAGTCAAT
>APFE030186841.1:0-24594 GCA_000404065.3 Pinus taeda | reverse complement strand
CTAGAAGGCAACCCCTCTCTTTGTATGAGGGTATTGTATTTGAGGCGGCCATATAGATGTGTATTCTGTGTGTGTGTGAGCGAGAAACAGAGAGGTGATACTGTGAGAGAAAACAGAGGATATTACAGCGGCTTTGTTGTAGGTTGTGTCTCTTCATTTTGCTGGATAATAGAAAGGAAGGACTGGCTGTTCGAGGTAGACGTAGCCCAAACTGGGTGAACCACGTATATCTGTGTCTCTCTTGTTTTGTGTGTTTTGTGTGTTTATATTTCTACAATATTTTATGTGTTCCATTGCTCCGTAATATATAATTTTCTAACAGAGCCTTCCCTCTTAGGATTGCACAATGTTGTCTTGGTAAGGCAGAGTCCGGGCCAAGGCTATCCAGACTCACCGACGGGCAACGGAACGCGAATGTGAGTGTGAATGCATGGTGATATTCAGTGTAAGCATAAGTGAATGATCATGCATGCAAATGGTGAATGGCAGATTGAGAAAATGGAACAACATGCATGTGGCTAAGGTGAGTGGCCGAATCGGTGACCATTTGTGAACAACAATTTCATTCATGCGACAATAGTGAGATGTTAATGAAAAATGAAATGGTGCTAGTACAACATAGTATGTATCAAAATGACAAAAAACGCTCCCTGAAATCAAGTAGACAACATTCATACGAAGAAAAACACAAAAGGCATAAGAAATTCAACACAAGACATGGAAGACAGAATTACCTCAAAACAGCTTAGCTGAATGTGACAATGACTTCTAGATGTGATATGGGATGTTAGAGATGCAAGGCTGATGTGAAGAATGAGCTCTGTAGCATCCGATTCATGATTTTTGATAAAATCGAAAATGTGATGCACATGCCACAAATCTAGGAATAGCAACACTTGGTGGGATGTTTCTGAGATGATCCTTGCATGAAACCTTCAGCTGCTAAAAGTAGATCCCTAAATCAAGAGATGCCTTTGCATGCTACCTTTGGAGAAGTAGCCCATGCATGCAAATTGGATTTTCTCGATCCCGGAGGGAACCAATCAACACAACTGCACATGCAAGAGGATGCTCAACTTCTGGGAGAAAATGCACATTTCTGACAGGGAGCTAGGCTGGATGGTGAGAAGATTTGCACAATTTATGGGTAGAGCAACTGAGTGCTACCTAATTTTGTGCAAATCCTGGGGCCCAACAATTTTATGGGTGAAGCTTGCTCAACAAAATTGCACAATTCTAGGGGCCAGCAAGCTGCTAGTTAGGATTGCACAATTTCTAGAGGGAAGGTTGGTTTCCCTCTAGATTTTCACAAATTCTTGAAGGAGCTACGCAGCCTACTACTCGACCAAGTCTGAATGAACAACCTGTGAGGCGAATGCATCAAGGTTTAATTATAGGCTATCTTTCTTCATGAAAATCATTGGAGCTTGTGTACTTGATGAAGCAAGACATGTTGCTATGAAGGTTGGTAGGGAGGCTCCAAAATGAAGCTACGAAAAAATTTGGAGGGTGGTTTTAGCCGCTACAACATACTCATGTACTAAGTTTTGACATAAAGCACAAGTTTGTTGGAAGAATGACATGGTTAGGTATAAAGGATATAATTAGATATCTAAAAGGAGACATGTTGACCAAATAAAGAGAATGACGCAACCATATCAAAAAATATTGAAGACCAATGTTGAATGTCACATTTGTCACAATGAAGCTTGCATTCATTGAGATTTCAGAGTTAACTGTAGATGCTTGAATAAATAAATATTTCATTTTAATGTTGAAGATTGAGAAGAGATCAAGGAGGACCTCAATTAGGTCTGAACACTCAGACATAATCTTTTGGAGATAGCTTCTTCAAGAATCATAAATTTTCATATCAGAACTTGAAGAAGTAATTATGAAGGATGATTGTGGACTATGTTTTGATGGTGATATCTCAAATCTTAAAATAATACAGGGATATAATAGATAAAGGAAAAAGTTTCTTGTTTGAAGATTATGACATATATTCCTTATTAAGCTTGGATGATGCAGATAGATAACATGTACCTATAATTGAAGAAAGGGTTATGTTCTTAAAGGGAGAACAAGAACACTGACTAACAAGAAGTGAAAGAATGGTCTCGAGGAGATCCTTCACAACAAGCAAGGAACATGGTTCATAATAGGTCCATAGGATCATTCAAGAACATGTGATCATACTAGTTCATCTACATGATAGCTTTGTATAGATATATGTGACCCTTTTCCATTGAATTCAAAGGGGGATAGATTGCAAACATTGATAACACTTGGAGATATGGAAGGAATTTCACTTGTTCTTATAGCGAGGAGAGAATGTTGCACATTACTTGGACCCTATGATTTTCTTTGACATCCAATGACCATTAATGTCTAGGGGTGTTTCCATCAACTAGAAAAAGGGAGATTACTGCACATAGGTTTTTCAATGATGAAAACAAGATGCTATTAATGTTAAAGGGGGTGTGTGGACAATGACAACAAGACCATCCTTGATGATCAAAGAACGAAAAAGACTCTTCATAAAGTAGTATTTTAGCTTGACCTTTCACAAGGTATCATTACAAGCCGATATGGTTACATGAGTTTAATATATTCAAAATATATTATAAATAATGTGGTTTTGTAGTGCTTCTCAATATGTTTACAATATTATATTTTCCTCAGAAAAAATCCTCACAAAGATGGCCTTTTGAAAATTAGTATTAATTGGGGAAAAAATTAAAAACCCAAACTATAGGGCCAAATCCAAAACATTAATTTGTTTAATAGTTTTCCAGTTTGGGATAAATCCATCGTTGACAGGATAGGTTGATGGTGTTTTGATCATGAAGATGAAAAATACTTAACCCAATTAAACGACATGTATGTTTCGGTTTGATTTATGATACCTCCAACAGATTAATAGACAAATGTGCACAAGGTTGCACAAATTTTAAATGTAACCTGAGGACCAATCAAATAAAAACATGTGGCATGATTTCTTTGGGAGATGACATGAACTACTGTGATGTCATCATGTTGATGTGGCACTTCCAGAGGCTTCCACATGGTAAGAGGAAATGACATTTTTGGTTGTGTAATGGGCTCAAAGTTTTATGACATGTTGTTGGGTCCTTTGATTTTGTTCAAATTTGGTTAAGCTTTGAACAGGAAAAGGTCACAGAAATTATTAGCATGACAAGAAAATTAAAATGATCACACAAGCTAGAAAATGAGAGAAGAAAAAAGAGAGCAGTGATCAGAAGAAGGAAGTGGTTACCATGTAATTTTACAAAGTTGCGGAAGAAGGACCAAAGTGCCAATTTTGAAAGAATTTGGGAGATATGGACGGAAGCATTGGATTTTTTCAAAGTGGACCAGATCAAGAAATAAAGATCAAAGTGGACCGCATCAAGCTAGCTGAAAGAGAGATAAAAATCAACCCATAGAAATATGTTTTTGGGATGATGTCTGAAGCTCTATATCTATCTTTTAATTGTAACTGAATTCTATTATAATTTTCTTTCGTATAAGTATAAAAGAGCTTGCGCATTCTCCTAAATATTAAATATAATGGTTTTCTCTTATTAATAAAATAAACCATTGTGGGGATCCATCCTCTATATATATGGATCGATTATGATTTAGTCATACCTTTTTAAAAAAATTGTTGGTACATTGTTTTGATGTGTTATATGGTAATTACTTATGTGTGTGTGTTAGTCTTAAATACATGAAGGATTCTAGATAATTGAGTGAATTCTACATAATCATTCAACTAATGAATCGATTCTCCACTAATCCATCCTTAATGCTATCCATCAATCCTAGCTATCCATAAATGTCTCATCCTACCTCACGTGAGATGTTTCTCCCTTGTAGAGAAATGAAAGGGTTGGTGTTGCACTAGACTACAAAAAAAAAGTTTGTTGGCAACTAGTGGTTGAACCCTAGGTCTTGCAATTGAATTTTTGTTCCAACACACATGGCCCACTCTAGGTGTGGCACATGGTAATTGTGATATCATTGATGATTTCAACATATGGCCACCTAATGACTCCTAGGTCTAGGTCACATGGGCTCGATCATATGGCGAGGTCTTAATTTTTCTTGAAAAGCCAAATTGTTATTAACATGTCAACTGCATATATTGTGGTACTAGTCATATGGTCACAATGGGACAACCAAAAACATATGGTGATAGTGCAGAAGATCTATTGATTGAATGGCATAGTTTTAATGTGATAAGAAGAGTTTTAACTCTATGGTTGAGTTTGCAGTTCTTTCTTGGTTACAACTCATCTTATTTCCAATGATGTTTTTTTTGTTTAGCTTACTATATATATTTAATGGTTTCCATTTTTCTTTTGATACAAAACGTTTCGTACTATTCTAGTTCAATTGGTTAGTTTGTCTTTATCTTGGTTTGGTTGGGCTCATATTCTGATCTAGTATTATTATCCTGTTTGGATAAGTGCACAATTTGGTTTGATTTTGTCTTCATTTTTATTGGTGGAAATGATTTGTAAGAAGCCATGTACAGTTATGACACACAACAATGTATAAGTGTTGAGGTCGACATGATAGGGTTTCTAAATTTAGTAGAAGTCTGAAGTGAAAGTTCCGGAGGACAAGTGTTGAGCAAAGTTGGATTAACAATTCCAAATTGCATGATGCATCAAGCTTGATTAACTATCTAATGATGTTTATAATTGTTATCAATGTCAACTTATGCTATGCCAATAATACCCTAACCCATGAAATCTTGTTTAGGAAACTGAGCCATCTGAATATATAAGTGATATTAGATGTTTATTCTGTGTTGGGACACATTGAGGTGTTAACCTAGTTAATCCTTATCCATGGATAAATAACAAGTATAAGTCAGAGGAATAGACCTACAAGCAACATAGTGTAGCTTGACTAGTAGCATAGGTGCGCAGTGTATTTGTGGTTGCAGGTTCAATTCTATTGAAGGACATGATCAATTCTTTGGTTTTTGTTCACTGCAAATATGTTGAATAATTAGTAGGTTTTGGTGATTGACATAGGAATTTAGTGGTCCATTGTATGGTTCTTAGAAAGGGGCAGTTTTTCGAACATGTAACCCTTTATATAGTATTTTATGGTCTTTTCTGGTTATTGAAGTAATTATTAATCCAAATTGAAATTTTGAACGAAGATGAGTGATCAGGACTCAAAGATGGATGCATTGAAAGGGATTTGACAATATTTTTACTCATTTTTTATGCCAAAATATCTTGCATGTGTTTGGAAAATCTATGAGCATGTTGCAAGTGTTTTTAATACATGATGTAAACTAGTGAAGAGGAAGTGTTTGAATGAACATATTTTAGTTACAGTTGGAGAAGAGTTTTGGGAAAACAATATGACAACCTAGACCATAGAGAGATATAAATTTTGTGATAGCCATTACAATATATTATATAATGAAAATTATTGCATTGTTTGCAATAAGTGGTTACAGGTTGTATGGAAGTGGTTTTAGGTTGCATGACAATGTAATGGTAACATGTTGTTGCAGTGGTAGAGACAGTGGTAGTGACTATATGTATTGATTACAAATTAGAGAATTTCTCATGATATAGTGATATATTAGGATAATGGATGAAATGAAGGTCCAAAAAGAAGCAAAGAAAGGAGGTTGGAGCCTATAGTAGGTTGGAACATACTCATTAGCTAAGTTTGGAGCCTAAAGCAGGTTAGAGTCTACTCATTTGTTGAGGTTGGATCCTAGAGAAGGTTGGAGCCTAGAGAAGGTTGGAGCCTACTCATTTGTTAAGGTTTGAACTTCAATAAGGTTGTATCCTACAATGAGTAATCACTTGCATCTTTGATGTCGAAACCTCAATCAATTTGTAGCCTACCACAAGTGGTAGCCTTATTATTTCTTTGGAAGTAGTTTAATCTCATGGGTTGGGGCCTACAAATTGATGTAAAAGTATTGAAAACTGAGAAGAAGAATAATTGGCAGTTTTCTCCTATTTGGTTTTCCACCTAAAAAAATTTGTGCCTCCTTATGATGTGACTCTCTTATATTTTTTAATTCTTCTTATCATGTTATAGATATGATGATGCACAGATATAACTAACGACACAATGTTTATGGTTCATTTTCATATGGATGAAATATGAAGAAATATTGATAAATTTTAAAATTGACCTCACACTAACTGACCCACCCCTAATGTGGCCTTTGGGTTAGCAAAAATTTCCCTGGTTTGTTGTGTAAAGTGAGAAATTTTTATTTTTGTGTGTTGGTTTTTTAGTTCAATTCTTATCATGCTTGGTGATTTATTTGGATTTGTCACACACACTTTTGTGTTTTCGTAGGCACATCCATTATGAGACCAATATGTTACATATGTTAGTCATTTAGCTATGTTTACATTTGTCACAATAATTAAGGATTTATACAAGCATACATATAAAAAAACAGATTTGAATTACGTCATTCAAAGTCATAACTAAGATTTCAACTAGACATGTATAATACATCATATAGGCCAAAACTCACAACATTTTATAAAAAACCACAAATAAAACGTATATGGTCACGTTCTTACTTGATCCATATTTTATTATTTTCACTATATGTTTTAACCATGGGTCTAGTGTGTATGTATGGTTTCTACAAGATTCGATGTCATTTCTATTTTTACATCCATTCGACCATAGATGTGTTTTTATTCACATTTACATGTATACTAGGTATCTCCATGTCATATTTGATTCATTATTAACCTTCATATGCTTCTTCATTTAGCTCGAGGTTTGATCCTACTAAGCTGTGACAGTAAATCTTGTTTATTTGCACGTCATAACTTGTGCAATAAAGGATTCCTTTATATGGATTCCCTAGTTTAACACCTTCTTTGACTTTTTGTGTCCATGATGTGCTTTTTATAAGCTCAAAATCCCTTTTGTAGACACTCCATAACATTGAATCTAAGCCTCATTTTATCTTCTCAATCATACTTTGATCACACAATAATAGGATTCCAAAAAGGGGTCACCCTTGCAATTTGTTATGCATTAACGGCTCACTTATGCATGCCAATATTCCTTGTCCCCATTTCTCATCATTGGAATCACATTTCCCTTGAACCCATTCATGTTTTTCACTTGGTTCCTCTAACCTTCATGGAGAGACCATCATGATGAGCATATTCTTTTTATCATCCTATCTACTTCACTTTGACTACGATAGTTCCATCATACCGAAACAAGGTCATACCTTCTATACCACTTGTTTCTTTGAGACGAGCTTCCTTTGTATGTTTCTTATTATCATTACACATTGAAGGCTATCAGGCACCCTTCCATATATTTTTTGGTATCGTTTGTTGGGTAGAGGAGGTCCCGCGTAACAGTTTTTCGACTTAGAGCCTATAAGTTAGGATGAAAATATTGTGAAACTCCGAAATATGCAAAGTACGGAATGTAATAGGTCGAATCAAAGGGTTGTCTGCCAAAGAATAATATAGAATAATAGGAAGTAAGTCAGCCTGCCTATGGTCCACAGACCATGCGAATGTGTAAATAGAGCGAGGCTCTAAGGGTAGAAAGTAGTTTTTGGGTTTGAATGGATCTTAGAGTTATGGGTCTATGAAGATAGTATATTTTTCATCTGTGACTTTGAGTCAAGGGTGTTGGTGGGTAGATAGACGCTCTGCAGTTGTGTGTGCAGAGGCCTAGTAGAGTCTGCAGTTGTGTGTGTGGACCCATGCAGCTGAGTGCATAGGGCGAATCTGGATGTATTAGCAAAAGAGTTGAATAAGATAAGTTGGTTCTGAAATATTGTGTTGAATCTGAAATATTGTGGATCTGGTTAATTTATGGTTTATATATCTATTTGATATATGTGCTTATGCTTATGTTATAAGTTTATGAAAATCTATAACTTTTATGGGTGCGTGAACCGATTATCTCTATTAGATGTTTGCTTAAAGACCGTAAAAAGTTGATCTGATCTATAACAGCTCATTAGTAATAAGTATTAAGGAATTACCTTGTTCCAGATCTACACAGAAGCAGAGTAGCGCGAGGCCACAAAATGGTGTGCGAACCCTCCAGACCACATCAAGACATCCCAAGGGTGCAGAAACCTATTTCCAACACTCTCCCCTACTACCTTGGGTGAGACCTCAGTCTGCGCTCTGCGAGTTGTTGCTGAATGGGCCGGTAGCTGCGGGATTTGTTTGGCCAATAACTCTTCTGAACCTGGGTCAGGGCTCAATAAACCAACAAATGGTTTCATTGTCGGGACCAGGATCTACCTAAGGGATGTCTGATGTCAGAATGTTGGAACCCTACGGAGAAAGAGCTTGAGGATTGATTGGATCAGGAACTGTACGAGTCCATAGTACACTGATGCACAAAGCAGTGGTTAAAAATGACGAGCACGATCTAGTTACCGGTATTCAAAGCAGCAAGAAGCGAAGATCTAGAACAATTTTAGTTCATGGTAATGGTGGTATGGGAAGTGCACGAAGTTACAGATGGTAACATCAAAAAGGCTACCTTAGTTAACACGCTACAGGACCAAGTGCTGACATGGTACATAAAGTACTCAAGTGATCACCCGAATGTGGGAACAGCAGAGATCTAGGCCAAATTGAAAAAAGAATTTAGCTAGCCGAAATCAGAAATGCAGTTGATCATAGGGTTCAACGAGATCACGATGATGCCTAGTGAAACTCTGTGGGATCTAGATCAGAGATTGAAAAGTACAATCCATGAGGCGAACATGACATTGTCGAATGCGTAGCACCGCGCGTGGTTTGTGGCGTCAATGCGTAGCACCGCACGTGGTTTGTGGCGTCACTGACGCCACATCTGAGGATAGCTCTATCACAGTAAAACATCTCAACCCAAGCTGAAGCATTAGAGATAGCAATGAGATTGCGTGAAACTCTGATACAGGATCTGGGGTTGGGAGTTTAGCAAATCCATGTGCAAATACAAAAACATTGTTTAGAAATGTAGAAGTTAAAACAAGAACAGGCACCCCACCCAGGGGCCTGGGGGGAAGTGTGGTGTATAAAGTGTAGAAGCTAGGGTCATGATAAAGATCACTATCCGGTCTTTGTGAACTATGTGGAAATGGGGGGACCAACACCGTTGTGACTAGAGGCACAAGAAAGCCCAAGCACAACACCCTCGCTTTGGTTCGCAATCTATCAAGTGAGAGGAAAGCACAACACGGACAACTGTCATCTACTACCAAAATTTAACCAGAACCCCTAGAAGCTATTTTGCAACTTTTGCAAATCAGTGGGCCACAAGGAACGAGACTGTCATATCTATCAATTATTGATGGACTAGTCACCTGCCTACAGAATGCAGAATAAAGCGTGAGGTCAGGATCCAGTCGCGATGATAACGCATAGTGGGGTTCCAGGGATGTGGATGAGGATGGGGAGGAATGGGGCCAGGAAGGAGTCGCGAGTAGCTCATCTGTTATAACTGCAGAGGACCAGGACACTACGCATGGGACTGTACCAACCCGACTAGAATTTTGTGGCCTTACTGTGAGCAATTCAATCATGAACTGATAGATTGCCCCACATGGATAGCATAGATTCATGAGAAAAGGGCCACACAAGATATGGTGACACAAAATGTGAAGATGATGAGGTATGAATCGCATGAAGAAGACCCCAACTTAAACATGGTGCTCAGAAGTGGCACAGTCACAGGAGAGGATACGGGGAAACTAACTAAGGAAGATGCAGGGGGTTGCAAGGAGACATGTCTGGAAGTTAGGGAGAGCTTCGCGGAGGTCTCTACCCCAGGTAGTAGGGATCAACCCGAGCTGGAATGGGATCCCTCGATGCTAACTACATTTTTAGAGATGCATGAAATTGCTTCACGACAATAGGGTAGTTAATGGCTTGCAAGAATTGATAAATAGGTGCGCAGGGTCAAGTGAACCTCGTGTGGTTTGAAAATTGGGAAAATGTGCATTGTAGACTGGGCAGGAAATGTGATTAATAGCGCAAATTAGCGATTATGAGATGGATCGGATAATTCTAGATTTGGGCTCATATGCAAATGTGCTACCTAAACAGACTTGGGAGTGCTTGGGCAAGCCCACACTACAATGGTCTCCTATTCAATTGCGGATGGCGAATCAACAGAAGATCTTGCCCATGGGAAGATTGCAAGGAATTATGGTAGATATAGAAGGTGTGAGCACCCGAATGGAATTTGAGGTAATCGAAATCGTGGATGAAAGTAGCCCTTACCCTGCATTGTTAGGAATAGATTGGGTCACCAATATGAATGGGGTTATTAATTTGAAGAAGCTGAAAATGATATTTGAGAAGAAGTCGCTCCGCGTAGTCATTCCGCTAGACCTGGATAAAGGACCGCGTTACACTGAATCCATGCACGACAAAGTGATGGTGAATTAGATTGCGTTTATAAAATTACTACACGAAATCAAGAGTGGGACAATCCGATGGTGGAAGGGAGAATATCATGGGGGCATGCAGAGTCCTGCATCAAAGATTCAGATGTAGAAGATGAGCGGTGGCATAACTGGTTGAATGGAGTAACCACATTACACTGCAATATGATGACTAAATTGTTGTATTGCGTTAGAGCTCAGGATCATGAACTGTCGATGTATGATGGGCTGACAGCAATAGGTGAATTCCTGACCAAGTTTGAAAGTGCGGTACTAGAGCACCAATGGTTTGATGCGTTGAGATGGTCATTACGTGTGATGCTTGCACAATGGTGGGGCACACATGAAGGAACCTTCGAAGATTGGTGCGGTTGCAGGCACATGATGCAAGTAAGATTTGGGTAGCTGAAACTACGAATAACTAAGAAATACGATGGATGTGATGATCCATGCATGAACCTTACCATATGGGTCCAAGCCCATGGAGAAGAGCCTCGACCGGAGTGGGTACACTTATTTTATCATACCTTGGATGTCATTCCAAGGAACTGGTATACTGAAACAGAGCTTTGACATGGCACAGGTGAGTGGGATATCTTGCACGAAGGATTTCTGTCAACATTCCTCTTTGAAGATCAATGGATGGATCTGTGGATGATGCATTGTAGGTTGTGAAGGCCACTATTTTCAAAATACCATTGGAACCAGAAGAAATCGTGCTGCCAGACTGGTCACGACAGTTGAGCCAGGCTGTGGAATGTTACAATGTGCAGGTAGAAGATGACGAGCACAACCCTAGAAACATTAATATTCCAGAAACAGAGGGGCGTTGCGAGGTGTGTGGACTAGCAATCAAGGATCCAGACATCACTGCACCGCTAAAAATGAAACAAGTAAACATCAAAACAGAGGAAGAGTCAAAGTATGCAACACTTGGGGACTATTGGGACAATGCCATGGTGGAAAAGGTTGTCGAGTTGCTTCGAGAATATCAAGACTTATTCCCAACAAAAATCACAGAGTTAAAAGGGATCCTCGGTGACCTGGGAATGATGAAGATAACATTGAAGCCAGATGCAAAGCCAGTTAAGCAACAACCTTACCAATTGAATCCAAAATACAAAGTGAAGGTCCGCAAAGAGTTGGACAAGATTCTTGCAGAAGGAATAATTGAACAAGTAGAGGAGTCCGACTGGATAAGTCCTATGGTTGTGTAGGAGAAGAAACAATGAAATTCGCATTTTCGTGCATCTCAGGAAGCTCAATGATGCATGTGTTAATGATCCCTTTCTGATGCCATTTACAGCCAAGGTACTGGAAAATGTGGGTCGAAAGGAAGGCTACTCCTTCACGGATAGTTTCTAGGGGTACCACTAGATCAAGATCGTGCCAACGGATAGGAGTAAAACGACTTTCGCCACCGAATGGGGTTGTTTCCAGTATATGGTGAGGCCCTTTCGACTAATGAATGTCGATGATATTCTCACGCATTGTGGTAGCTGCATTCAAGGAATTTATACACAAGTTCTTAGAGGTATATCTTGATAATTGGACTGTATTCGAGCTAGTTAAGAAACATACCGCGAGCTTACAGTTAATGCTATATACTTGTCGACGACACTAGATTCTGCTAAACCTGAAGAAGTGTACTTTCCTCATCCCCTTCAGGAACGTGCTTGGCCACGTGGTTTGTAAGCAAGGTCTAATGGTGGATCCGGAAAAGATCACTGTCATACTCAATCTACAAGTGCCACGAAGTGTCAAACAACTATGTGCCACACTGAGACACGCTGGTTACTATCAGAAGTTCATAAAAAGCTACGCACAGATCACAACACTAATGGAACAGTTGTTGAAGAAGGATGATACTTATTGCTAGAATGAGTAATGAAACAAAGGTCTGGAAATGATTAAGGAAAAGATGGCATCAACCACCATATTGGTCTTTCCAAAATGGGACATCGAATTTCACGTGCATGTCGACGCGTCGTGTATTGTGGTAGGTGTAGTAATCACTCAAGAAGGAGTGGAGGAAATTGATCACCCAATTGTGTTCGCAAGTTGATGATTATCAAAAGTTGAGATGAATTACTCCACTACTAAGAGATAGGGATTGGTGATGGTATATGCGCTCCAAAAACACTGCCACTATCTGCTCAGAGCACATTTGAAGATGTATACTGACCACTCTACACTAAAATACCTAGTGAATAAGCCTGTGTTGGGGGGGCACATTTGTAGGTGGTTGCTATTATTTCAATAATATGACTTCAAATTCATCGTAAAACCGGGACGTCCAAACACAGGCCTAGATCACCTATCCCGAATTGAGAATGGCGAAGAGCCCACAAACTTAGAGGAAGGACTACTAGATGCACATATGTATGTAGTGCGTGTCGCGAATGGCCATTTTGAGGACATAGTCCACTTCTTAACCACAGGAACCACACCACAGGGATATTCTGTTTAGCAAAAGAAAGAATTGGTGATACGTGTGACAGACTTTACTGTTATTACAAAGCACCTCTACAAAATGGGCAACAATGAAATATTACACAGATATGTACCTAAATTTGAGCAAGGACAAATCCTAGCTGAAACGCATGGGAGGTTTGCTGGAGGAAATTATGCGGGTCGCGCCATAGCACAGAAGATTATTTACATAGGACTATGGTGGCCAACTCCACATCAAGACTCGAAAGCATACTGTCAAGCCTGCGACGTATGTCAACGAACTGGGAAACCATCACGGAGGGATGAAATGCTGCTCAAGCCACAGATGACGCTGCAACTGTTCGAGAAGTGGGAAATTGACTTCGTGGGACCAATCACACCTAAAGGGAAGATGGGTGTGCGCTATATCACCACCGTGACAGAATACTTGACCCGATGGGCAGAAGCACAACCAGTTAAGGACTGTGCGGCTGCTATAGCTACGAAAGTTTTGTTCGCAAATGTGTTGACATGGTTTGGATGTCCCAAAATTCTAATGAGCAACCGAGGAACACACTTTCTAAATGAAACGATCAACATGCTCACTGAGGAATTCTAGATATATCATCAACAGAGTACGCCATACCATCCATAAGCAAATGGGACCGTCGAAGTGTTCAACAAAGTTTTGGATACTGCGTTGACTAAGGTCTATAGTGCACAGTGAAACGGTTGGGACTTCCACATCCTTGCTGTGCTATGGGCCTACCAAACCATGTGCAAGAAGTTGACGGGCCAGATACCTTTTCGGTTAGTTTATGGCAAGGAAGCCACCATGCCTATGGAATACATTGTACCTAGTTTGCGAATCACGACAATAACAGGCATGGCAGATAGCGGGGCTTTGGAGGAACGACTCGCACAATTAGAGGAACTTGAGGAGGAACAGTTTTTGGCCGGATTCGATCAGAAGATATAGAAATAGAGAGAGAAAGCGTGGCATGATCGCCATATCAAAGTGTGCACTTTCAAGGAGAATGATCTAGTATTACTATATGACAGAAAGTTCGAGAAATTCCCTGGCAAGCTCCGAATGCATTGGTTGGGTCTCTATGTAGTCAAAGAAGTTACAGATGGAGACGCGGTCCAGCTTGCCAAGCTCAATGGAGACCCCTTACCAGGAAGAGTAAATGGCAGTCACCTAAATCTCTACATGGGTGGGCCAACAATCTGACTAACCAACCGAAGGACAATCTCACCGCTCCAACCAGTTGAAAGAGAGCACGAGAAAATAATGTATTCTAGGGGGAAGTTGCACGACCACCATGGTGTGCATAGATTTGGTCTATCACAAGGGTTGTGATTGCATGGAAAGGGATGTGCTGCTGCGTTGATAAGCAGAGAGGTGACCATTGCTGTCATTATTCATGACAGGATGTCAAAGTTATGGCAAAAGGGAGCGCGTAGCAAGTAATTAAGTGATGAGGTAAGAGCTAGATCTAGAATGATCTGCTACAGGCTTAACATGAGGGCACTAGAAAAGGTGGGAGCTAATGAATTTGAATTTTGAAACACTTATAAATCACAGGGGGGAATCCACTGAATGAACTGCACTTCTGAGAACTGTAAGTTTTTGTGCCTTCCCGTTGCTATGGAACTCTTCATTATCTAGGCTCAAGGACTAAGCCCAAGGGTTGTGATATGGCCAATGATGCAGGGCTTTATGAAGAATACAGTGTTGAAAGTTTTGGGCACCACATAGAGTTCAGCATCGACGATAGGGGATGTGCTGGCAATTTGTAGACATGAAGCAGAACTGATCTGGATGCCACGGCCTCACCCATGGGCTGGTCGGTGAACCACAAAAGATAAGGAAAAGGCTGTAAATATGGAGACAAATGGTGGAATTACAGTTAACAAGTCATCTATGATGTATCTTGAATATTGGGATCTTGCGGACAGTGAAAATGGTCTTGCAAAATTACAACACAAGTTGCAGAAGAAAGTGTGATGAGAAGATACAAAATTGGAAATTAGCTGCGTTGGTACGAGGAAGTCCCATATGCGGCACCCCAACTAGAGCTAAAATCCTATGAGGGGATGTTCTGTGTTAACTGAGTAGAGAAGAATGAACATTATCGGTTGTGAGAAGTGGTAGAAACAACGAAGCAGGAGCTGGAAGAAGCATTGTAGGAGACAAAAAAGGAGCAGCAGAACGAAGGGTGTCACTCACAGGGAGGTGAACAGTGGAGCCTAGGCAGCACATCTCGCTGCATTGTCGAGTGACTCAGGACAAGTCACAATGATTGTGTTGGGGGCCTGTTGGGTAGCAGAGGTCCCATGTAATAGTTTTTCGTCTTAGAGCCTATAAGTTAGGATGAAAATATTGTGAAACTCTGAAATATGTGGAGCGTGAAATGTAATAGGTCAAGTCAAAGGGTTGTCCACCCAAGAAATAATATAGAATATTAGGAAGTAAGCCGACCTGCCCATGGTCCGTGGACCATGGGAATGTATAAATAGAGCGAGGCCCTAAGGGTAGAAAGTAGTTTTTTTGTTTGAATGGATCTTAGAGTTATGGGTCTGTGAAGATAGTAAATTCTGTATCTGTAAGTTTGAGTGAAGGGTGTTGGTGGGTAGATAGGGGCTCTACAGCTGTGTGCACAAAGGCCTGGTAGAGTTCATAGTTGTGTGCATGGACCCTTGCAGCTGAGTGTGTAGGGCAGATCTGGATGTATTGGCGAAAGAGTTGAATAAGGTAAGTTGGTTCTAAAATACTGTGTTGAATCTGAAATATTGTGGATCTGGTTAATTTATGGTTGATATATCAGTTTGATCTATGCGCTTATGCTTATGTTATGAGTTTATGCAAATCTATAACTTTCTGGGTGCGCGAACTGGTTATCTCTATTAAATGTTTGCTTAAAGACCGTAAAAGGTAGATTTGATCTATAACAGCTCATTAGTAATAAGTATTAAGGAATTGCCTTGTTCCAGATCTATGTGGAACCAGAGTAGCACGAGGCCACAAAACCGTATACGAACCCTCCAGACCACATCAAGACATCCCAAGGGTGCAGAAACCTAGTTCCAGCAAGCTCCCCTGCTATCTCAGGTGAGACATCAGTCCACGCTCTGCGAGCTTTTGCCGAAAGGGCTAGTAGATGTGGGATTTGTTTGGCCAATAACTCTTCCGAACCTAGGTCAGGGCCCAATAAGCCAATGTCATTAAAACATCACAAAAGGACACCTTGTATCAACCATACTACTACATATTATTTCATCTCAATAAAACATGAAGAAGAAATGCTATAGAGTATTCTTTTATCTCCTTTTTAGGCTCACTAAAACTAAACAAAAAAAACACTATAAAGCTTACATTTCTTCTCTTTAATTCTCGTTAAACTATGAAGGAGATACCAAAACGAAAAGAAAAAAAGAGAGGGAGTGATTTTTCTTTCTAATAATCTATCATTCAAATTAATAGCATAAATAATATTTCCCTTGAACATGCCACATGATTGTGTTCATATCTTATATCTGGTTTCAACTTACCTCTGAGTCATACCACACATATAAGTATTTTACTCCTTTAGATAATTAATATTTCAACCATTATGGAGCATGGTTGGATTCCTCCTATCTTATTGCATGTTATCGAGTGTTTCTCATTAGTAAATTCTTCTAAGATAGCTTTTCATTATGCCACTATATCTTTAAGGGATCCATCCTATTGATGGTGCTAGACCTACCAACATGTAAGGGGATCTCCCCTGTAAAAAGTCCCAATTAAACCCCAGACCATTTTGTGTAGGAGTCCCAGCAGTGGGTCATACGGTAATGCCTTAACCATGATTTAAAACATAGGAAAGTAATATGTCTCTGTTGGTAGCAAGGGTGTGATAGCTGTAGCAAGCCAAGGAAGGTGCATGAGAGGTTCTAACGCATTGAGGTTGGGATGAGTGCACCCCTTGGAAACCTGTGAAAACACGTAGTTAAGAAGGGAACACACGAGCAAAGTTGCATCACAACATGCAAGGAAAGTTAGCTAGCAATCCAAAGTGATGGTTAAACCAACAACATGGTTCAGAAAGATTCATACATATGTACACATGATATTCCATACATGCATGCATAAGCAAACAAATACATATATCATTAAGAGTAAACCAGATAACATAGAATACAATACAACATATGCATGAAACATGTTGGTTCTGTTATATTAAGAAGTGTAAGTTCCAGTCATACAATACATCCATGTCTAACCACTAGTTCAGATAGTGGAACATTAGAGCAACAACCACCTGCTCCACCAAAGAGATGTACAAGCTCTGCGTAGTGGAGAAGCCAAGGCTCATTAAAATACTGTTCAAGATCTCTCCAAGGTAGTCTTATCAGAATCTTGATTGACCAAAATCCTTTACAATGAGTTACGAGGTTCTATTTATAGTAAAGGGTGGGGTGACCCTTGACATTCCCCTTTGTGACAATTCATCTACCCTCATGACTCTTCATCTACTCTATGACTATTACATCCAACTATCGACACTTGAACTTCCACTTGAAAAGACATTACATTACAATGCAAATGTGCTCATGTGAGATAAAATGGCTTGAGCAAACCATGCAAGACATCACTCACACTTGGTCCATTATGGTGATACCAACTCTTTAACATGCTTGTGATGGTGAAGGTGGTGAGCTAATGCCAAGCTTGGTCATCCGTGATGGTGTGCATGCACTCAATGGTGACATCTTGCTCAACAAAACTCTTGCCCCATTGCATCTGAGTGCATTGGTATGACTCCTCGATCCAAATCATCTGCTAGCATGCACATGGTATTCTTGGGTGCAGTCGAACTAGAAACACACTGATGCATAGTGTCTGTGCTGATCACCGGTATGTGTTGGTGGTCATGTGCATCAACTGTCAACTACATGTTCAGGTCCAGATGGACTTGCTTCTTGTCTTTGCCTTGGTGAGTGTTCTGAATGGGTGGGATCACATGCATGCACACAATGACATGCATGCTGCTACATTCCCTTGCATGTGATCAACAACACTGCTTACCTTGTTTGCTTCATGCTAAGTGTTGGGATGGATCTATAACTTGTACATGCTCAATTTCATGTATGAATTCATGTTGCGCCTCTACTATACCTGTTCCTATTGCAACTCATTCACTTGTCTGTATAGCTCATGTTATTCCATGATTTACTTCTTCAGCACATGCAACTCCTTCCCTATTCCATTCATTGTCTTCATGCGATCTTCATGTCACGTCGTCACCTCATAGCCCGAGTCTCCAAAGTTGCTTTCATCACAAGTGGATCTGCTTAAGATTGCAACTTTGTTCCACCTATGTGCTGTCAACAACCTTCCTCCTTCATTTGTTTAATCCATTATGCTTCCTCTAGCTATTTTTGATGATTCTAATGGCTTTGATGCTACTACCGTCATATCTTGATGTCCTTCTCTATGAACAACTCGATGTCTTCATGTGTAGGCAAGTTCATAGACACTTCATTGACTACACCTACAGTTGTGCTCTGAATAGTGCCTTCGACTCTTCTCTCCTCGAAAACATTGTACATGTGCTGCTAAGAGGAAGATGAACATATATGATACTTGGAGGCATGGCAACACTCATGGCGAGCAATTTGTTAGTCGAAAACCAAAATGAACTTGAGAGCTGACTTGCAACATACCTGTGTGACTGATCATGAAGGTTGCACAATTTATGCCGAGAGGACGGGAGACTGACTACCAAGACTGTGCAAGGCGCATTCCGGGCAGTGAGGAGGCTGACTGACTGCTAGAACTGAGGAATTCACAATCTATCTTGGCTGTTGACTGCTAGAATTGCACAATGTGAAGTCTTAGCTGGCAATGGTTGCAGGGTTAGTGACTGCATCACACAATTTTCTGGGCCCACAGTCACTGTCCCTCAGAATTGCATAATGCAAGACTGGAGGATAGTCACTTGGCAGAAATGTTCATTTCTTAGGAGGAAGACAGAGCCTTTCCTCTCAAGATTGCACAATGTTGTCTTCGTGAGGCACAATCTAGGCCAAGGCTACCCAGACCCACCAAAGGGAAACTAAAATGGAATGTGAATGTATCACAATAATGAGTGTAAGAATAAGTGAATAATCACACATGAAAATAGTGGATGAAATATTCAGAAAATGGAACAACATGCATGTGGGTGAGGCGAGTCACTGAATCGACAATCATTCATGAAAAATAGTTTCATGCATGCGACAACAATGAGATGTTAACTAAAACAGAAATGGTACTAGTGCAAGCTAGTATGTATCAAAATGACAAAAAGCACTCACTGAAATCAAGGATACAACATCCATACGAAGCACAATACCAAAAGCGCCAGAAATTCAACGCAAGACATGAAAAGTGGGTTTACCACAAAAAAAACTGAGCTCAATGTGCCAACGACTCCTAAATGCAATGTGGGATGTCAAAGCTATAAGTTTGATGTGAGGAATGAGATCTGCAATGTACGGTTCATGAGTTTTCATAAAATTGAAGATGTGATGTGCATGCCACAAATCTAAGAAGAGAGACACTTGGTGGGAGGTTTCTAAAATGATCCTTGCATGAAACCTCAAGCTGCTAAAAGTAGATTCCTGAGTCAAGGGATGTATTTGCATGTTGCCTTGGGAGAAGCAGCCCATGCATGAAAATCAATTTTGATCGGTCCTGGGGGGAACCAGTCAACTCAGTGACACATGCAACAATCTGCTCAACTACTGATAGAAAATGTGCATTTCTGGAAGGGAGTTGTGCTGGCTGCTAGAAGATTTGTACAATTTCTGGGCAAATCAAATGACTGCTACCAAGGATTTCATAAATTATTGGCTAAGAAACCATGCTAGGAAGAATTTCTTAATTTTTTGGATGAACCCTGACTGGCAGAATTGTGTAATCTGGAGCCCAGCAATCTGCCAAACAGAATTGCACAATTTCTTAAGGGAAGGGTAGTTGCCCTCTAGAATTGCGCAATTTCTTGAGGAAGCTTCTCAACCTGCCATTGGGCCAAGTCCGGAAGAATAAACTATGATGGGAATGCAACAAGCTTTGATGGACAGGTTGTTATTCTACAAGAAAATCACTGAAGCTTGTGTACTTGATGAAGGAAGACATGGTGTTGTGAAAGGTTTGTAGGGAGGCTCACAAACGAAGCTAAGGAAAAATTTTGCAGGGTGGTTGTAGCCGCTACAACACTTTGAGACACACTGGTAGAACTTCATCTCTCTGAATGGACCTTGTTTGTGAAAATAAAGTCTAACACCTCTAGAAGTATTATTTAGTTCTTAGTTCGTCTTAGTTTCCACATTTGCTTCATTGTAAGATGTAGCACTGCCAAGCTCTTGGTCGATTGACACACATTCCAAGCCAAGTCAACACAGTTGTTTCAATTGTAGTTGAGGGGTATATTGGTGCACAGGAAGTATAGTCTTCAGAGTCTTAGTTTCATCTCTGTTGTTGCTCTGTTGCCAGCAAGCCTGGACAGTGCCTCGACGGAGTCACATAGGAACACAAGCGTGGCTCCGTTGCTAGCAAGTCTAGTCAATACCCCAGAAACGTTACTTGTATCACCTCTCTTCACATGAAGCCTTTCTCTCCTTTCACCTTATTCATTTTCATTTTTTTCAAACTTTTTCACTTTCTTTTTTTCATTTTTGATCTTCGTAACTGTGCATAACACTTATTCATTTCAAAGGCAGAAGAGGGATCCTAACTTATTGAGAGAAGAAGAGGTTGTTCCTGCAAAGAAGTAGTTTATCATACCCTTAATGTGCCTATTAAGGTTTCCCCCCTCACCTTACTCTACTTTACTAAGCTCACAAGGGTTAACCCAAAAACAACTGACTAGAGTAGGTGACACTAGTTAGTGTGCAAGCATTGTGTTTTCACCAAGCTTCACTTCGAATAGTACGTATTTTCCATCGATGTATCATGGACTAAAAGTAGAAATTTGTTCATACAGAGGCATGATGACAGATAACCAAGTAGTGATAGATTCACAAGGCCTCTTGTACTTTACCCATCTTGTTTTAAGAGTCATGCATGGTTTCATGTGAAACTAACCTATGAACAAAAACAAGCAAACAAACAAGAAATCAAAGCAAAAGCATAAGTAAATGCAAAATCAAAGTTATTAAGAAAACAAGCAAGCAGATAAACAAATATGAAAAGCAAGAAAGAAAACAAGCATGCAAGCAAACACTACTCCTACACTAAGCTAACAATGCATGGGTCGTCTGACGTGAAGTGATACTTCCAATGCAGCCACTAGTGCATTGGTTGACCCATGTTGGTAAAGGCATGGTCTGCAAGAAAAATGGTCATGTGGACCAGCAACTATGAAAGATACAACAATGAAGACACACACACTCCGAGCTTAAAAGCGTCCACAAAAAAAGAAAGAGTTAAAGTGCATGACATGCAGTCCATGGACATACCATGATGATGTGTGACACTATCTACAGATGTTAAGCATACTCACACTCTTGACTGTAATATGAAATCATACGTGAGGAAGGTAGACCACTTACATTGCACATGTCTTCTTGCTAAGTAAGATTCCTCTGATGCATGAGAAATGGGATCATGTAGTTTGGGTGGAGGAAGTGAAATCTGAGTGTTAGATTGATCTTCAATTCATACAGATGAGGGAGCCTTCCATGTTTGACCAATTTCCTGATCAGAAGTGAAACCAACCTCAAGACAATGAGGGCTTGACATAACCATCATCTCAGGCTTAAGTGCCTCGACAATATGGGGGGTTTCATCTTCATTGACAGATGGATCATCGTAGACCAGTGTCTTAGAAGGATTAACAAAGAGTGAATCATCATCGTGATCACATGATGGGGTGAAGAGATCATTACAACTAAGATCATAAAATGCAGGATGTTTGTCGGCATCCTCATGATTCGATGAATCACACAGAGGGGTAGACAAGAAGCAAGAATGTTCATCCTCTACGTTTCTGGTAAAGATAGATGAAAAATTAAGTGGATGTTCAAAGAATGATCGGTCCTCTCCATTGTCCAATGATGGACTGACATTTGGTGTGTCATATGAATGATCAACAATGGGTGCTTCTGTGGACAGATATACACATGAAAAATCGGGGATACCAAGATCACCAAGGAGTTCACGAAAAAATGGAGGAGGTATAGATAGACAACAATGGTCCTGTGCTACGAGTGGATGTTCAAGCTTCCAGTCATGCTCTTCATGAATATCAGTGCATGTTGGTTGTGCAACACCAACTCCATCAATATATCAATCCTTGTTCAAAATAGGTGTAGAGTCTAGAATGTAAGAACACAAGATAGTTTTATCTGGAGGATTATCCCAGTTCGAAGACGGAGGTTGAGGTAGAAATACATGTGATGAGGTATGGACTCATAGCCAAGTCTACGCAAAAATTGGAAGGATCGAGTTCTCGAGGAGGTGATGGTTGAACAGATGTGTGTGCATGCTCTCCCACATCACTCTGTGATGGTGGAGTTGTTTGATGAAGGGACGACGGACAGTCACTTGTGACAAGGACCGTGTCTGTCTGTGATTGCATAGCTCCATCAACGAAGTATGTTGAGTGGGGTTTAAGCTTGAACTTATTCTTTGGATTGATATATTGGACAAGGAAGTATTTGAATCTATCCATGAGATACTAAAATTTCATCCGAATTTTTGGGGCTTCAAACATGAATAGACAGAAGCACTCTGAAAACTCCATAGGTGATTCGTGCGGGGCCTTTCATTGTTTTAAAAAACGTTTATCAAACATTTCAGGATCAAAATGGTGGAAAACAAATTCGATTAGATCGCTCAACTGCTTGAATGAGTGCATGGAGTTATGAAGTAGTGTGCCACACCATTGTGATGGGTGGTCCCAAAGTGTGTGTGCGAGCAATGAACAAACTTCTATTTCATTAAAATCTTCCATGCCATGCATGAGAGCATGGAAGTCATATAAGTGCTCAAGCTAGGCCACTTCACCTTCAGCATCATACATGAGTTGTGACAAGTGATCCCAGAACTCCCTCTCGAAGTGAAAGATATGTTCGTTGGAAAGACATTTTAGAGGGAAAGCTATAAGAAACTCCATGATAGATTTGTGAAGATTCAAAACAGATGATTAAGGCTTGGCTTGTCATTTGTCCCTCCTTCTAGCACCAAAATGTTAATGGTGTTGGACCTGCCAATATGTAACGGGATCTCCCCGGTAAGAAGTTCAAATTAAAACTCAGACCATTTGGTGTAGGAGTCCCAGCAGTGGGTCGTACAATAATGCCTTGACCACAATTGTGCACAAAGGCAAGTAAGTTGTCTCTATAGGTAGAAAGGGTGTGATAGCTACAACAAGCCAAGGAAGGTGCATGAGAGGTTATAACACATGGGGGTTGGGATGAGTGCACCCCTTGGAAACCTCTAATAGAACATAGTTAAGAACGAAACACACGAGCAAAGATGCACCGCAACATGGAAGGCAATTTAGCTAGTAATCGAAAGTGATGGTTAAACCAACAACATGTTTCCGAAAGATTCATACATACATACACAGAATAGTCCGTACATGCATGCATAAGCAAACAGATACATATATCATTTAGACTAAACCAAATACAATACAATATATGCAAGAAATATGTTGGCTCTATTATATTTAGAAGTGTAAGTTCCAGTCATACAATACATCCATGTCTAACCACTAGTTCCGACAGTGGAACGTTATAGCCATAGCCGCCTTCTCCTCCAAAGAGATATACTAGCTCTGCACAGTGGAGAAGCCAAGGCGCATTACAATACTATCCAAGCTCTCTTCAATATAGTCTTACCGAATCTTGGCTAAACAAAAGAATTTACAATGAGTTATGAGGTTCTATTTATAGCAAAGGGTGGAGTGACCCTTGACATTCCCCTTTGTGATAGTTCATCTACCCTCATGACTCTTCATCTACTCTATCACTGTTACATCCAACTATTCGACACTTGAACTTCCACTTGACAAGACATTACATTATAATGCTCATGTGAGACAAAATGGCTTGAGCAAGCCATGCAAGACATCACTGACACTCGGTCCATTGTTGTGAGACCAACTCTTTGACATGCTTGTGATGGTGAAGGTCATGAGATGATGTCAAGCTTGGTTGTCTGTGATGGTGGGCATGTGCTCAATGGTGACATCTTGCTGAAGCAAACTCTTGCCCCTATTGCATTTGGGTACATTGTTATGGCTCCTCCACCCAACTTGTCTACTAGCATGCACATGGACTTCTTTGGTGAGGCCAAGCTCGCAACACACTGATGCATAGTGTCCATGTTGATCTTCTAGTATGTGCTGGTGGTCAAGCACATCAACTGTCAACTACATGTTCAGCTCCAGTCAGACTTTGTTATAGACATTTTTGGGTACTTCAACCCCAATCATAAATGTCCATAAACTGAGGGCTTCTAAGTCTCTAAAAGTATTTCTTCACTACCTAAAGGAACAAGGTCAGCTGATTACATCATCTCCCAGAAGTTCTCCACTAACAATTGCTCATAAATGGTCAAAACTGGACCATATTGAAAGCCCATTGTAGAGGGTGCGATGCATATCACCTTCCCAGTGTAAAGGGTGTGATGCATACTGAATGGCCCCTCTGTAGGGTGTGATGGTCGGGAATGGACAAATGGCAGG
>APFE030186840.1:0-25525 GCA_000404065.3 Pinus taeda | reverse complement strand
AAATAAAAAAATAGTAATAACCATAATAAAATAAGGAAATTATCAAAAAATTAGCATGCCGACACATGGGGGTGGGCACGTAGCATGCAGACACATGGAGGGTGTGCATGTGGTTTCCCTTCCAATGTTTTGTTCTATTTAAGGAATGATGAGGAGGATGAAAGGGGTTGGATCATTCTGAGGTTCTATCTTCATTCTCTTGGGAGAGTATTGAGACTTAGGAATACTGGCAGTAGTCGTTGATTGAGGGCTCGGGGGTGGCCAGTTGTAGCAGAATCCTACACAATTGAGCCTACGGTTGGGAGGAGAGTCGTCCCCAAATCTTGTTGTGGTAAAACCTACTTCTACCACAGGTAAGCCGAGGTAAGTAATCTTCATAGTTTAAATTCAGTGTTAATAAGTTAATTAGATATTCCTATCTTGGGCTGTTACATGGAATGAGCGACAATCTGGGAATTTGAAGTTCACATGGCTTATAAATTACCATGGGGACTTCGTTGGGCAGCCTACGCTTTGGATATACAGATGGAGCTGTTCAACATCTTTGCACCAAGCATGCGGCTGAAGCTAGTAATCTAGCCGAGGGAGGAGCTGGACTCTCTAAGGAGTTTAGTATTGACAGCTATGAGTATCTCACAGGCTCCAACATTGTTAGCAGGGGATGTACCAGAAAAAAGGGAATGCGAAGTCGAATTGGTTCGGATGTCGTTGCCCCGCCTAGGGGTAGGATGGCTCACTACAACAGAACAACAGAAGGATGGATAGACGATGACCATGGGTGAAGATGTAGTCAAAAATTTTCCGATTGGGATATTGTGAACAGTAGCCAGGGTCTTGCAAAATTGCAACATAGGCTGCAACGAATGGTGTGAAGAGAAGATGCGATGTTCAGAAAGGGTTATGGCAGTACCAATAGGTCTCGTATGCGGCTCCCCTGCTCCTACTCAAATCCTCAGAGGGGGTGTTATGTGTTAACCGAGCAGAGTAGAATGAGCATCATCGGTTGCGAGATGTGGTAGAAACACTGAAGCAAGAGATGGATGAAGCGTTGCAGGAGACAAAGCAGGAGAAGTCGGATGATGAGTGCCACTCAACGGGAGGCGAACCGTGAAGCCAAGGCAGAGCATCTAGCCATGCCAGCGAGTGACTCGGGACGAGTCACGATGATTGTGTTGGGGGATTGTTGGGTAACACAAGCCCCATGGAATGAGTATGGGGTGCGAAGCCTGGAATGTTTGGTAATATCAGGGTAAAAGACTCCGCAAAAAGTGCGGAGCGCGAGCTATAGTAGGTTGAGTCAAAGGGTAGTCCACCCGAAAATAATGTAAATAAATAGTAATAGAGTTGGCCCGCGGAGGGATCACGGGCCAAGGGAAAGGATAAATAGAGCGGGGCTCTATGAGGGAAAAGTAGTTTTTGGGAAAAATGGAATGTAATGGGTTCTGAATGGTAATAGCTTGAAAGCATCTGTAAGTATGAGTCAAGGGAGTAGGGTAGAAGGTAGAGGCTCTGCAGCTATGTGCACAGAGGCCTGGAAAGTCCACAACTGTGTGCGCGGACCCCTGCAGTTGAGTGCGTAGGGTGGATCTGGATGTATTGTGCAAGATTGGTAATAAAGATAAGTTTCTTCTGAATTCTGTGTTAATTGTGACTTTACTCTTTTATGATAAATAAACGGTTATGATTTCTGCATTTACTATGGTTGAATACATGTAAATTAGGTTAATCTTGATGCACAAAGTAACCAAAATAATAAATGTTTGCTTAAAGACTGCTTTAACCAGATCAAACTAGTAATAAGTGATTCAATCTACAATAAGCGCGATAAGGGTATTCCGACCTGCGCATATCTGGCGCAATGCGAGGCTGCAGAACAACACGCAAGCCCTAATCCATATCCAAGACACCCCCAGGGTGTGGAAACCTGGTTCTAGCACCCTCCCCTACTACCTTGGGTGAGACTTCAGTCCACACATCGCAGGTTGTTGCCGAAAGGGCCAGTAGCTATAGGATTTGTTTGGCTAAATGATTCTTCCGAACCTGGGTCAAGCCCATATAAGCTAACACAACCCATCTTCACCTACCCCATCGCCGCCACCACCGAGGGTTGGGATGGCAGGTGCGATCAAGTTTCCGATACTTAGAGGCATAAGAAATGAGGAACTAGACCAGTTATGGTTCGTGGTAAAGGCTGTATGGGAAGCCCAAGGCGTAACAGATGAAAATATCAAGAAGGCTTCTCTGGTTAGCGCACTGCAGGACAGTGCATTGACGTGGTATATAAAGTACTCTAGCGATCACCCAAATGCTGGAATAGTGGTGATTCAGGACGCGTTGAACAAAGAACTTAGTTGACCAAAATCAGAAACATAGTTGATCATCAGGTTCAAGGAGATCATGATGATGCCTGGTGAAACCTCGTGGGATCTGGATCAGAGATTGAATAGTACAATTTTCAAGGCAAACATGACGCTGACGGATGCACATCAATGTGCGTACTTTGTGGTGTCATTGACACCACATTTGAGGACAATGCTATCACAGCAAAAGATCTCAACCCAAGCTGAAGCATTGGAGACAACAATGAGGTTGCATGAAACTCCAATACAGGATCCGGGGTTGGGATTTCAACAAATCCATGCTTAGAAATGCAAAGCAAGAAAGGGTGCCCCGACCGGAGGTGCGTATAGAAGTAGGATGGATCAAATGTAAAGGTCAAGGTCATGACAAAGACCACTGCCCTGTATTCACGAATTATCTGGCGGGAGGGGTGCTGATGCCATTAAGGTTGGAGGTACAAGCAGGACCAGGTGCAACGCCTGCCCTATGGTGTGCGATTTGTCAAGTAGGAGGAAAGCACACAACAGACAACTGCCACATGTTGTAGAAGTATACCCAGACTCCACAGCAACTGTATTGCAACTTCTGTAGGTCAGTAGGTCACGATGAGCGAAGTTGTCAAAGCTACGAGCTAATGATGGAGAGGACCCTAGCCTATCGAATGCAGACTGAGGCGTGGGGTTTCGACCCAGCCGTAGGGCCTCGTAGGGGATTCCAAGGATGCAGATGAGGAAGAGGAATGGGGCTTGGACAGGGCCACAGATAACCGATTTGTTATAATTGCGGCAGGCCGAGGCATTACGCTCGCGATTGTACTAACCCTACGAGAATGCCGTGTGAATACTATGAACAGTTTGACCATGAAATGGTAGATTGTCTGACGCTAATTTCCTTGATGTGTGAAAAGGGGGTATTACAGCCCACTCCAACTCAAAATTTCCAAATGATTAAGTCAGAACCGTGCGGAGAGGACCCCCGTGTAAACATGGTACTAAGGAGCAGCATAGCTACAGGGGGAGATGCACAGAAACAACCTGAAGAAGATGAGAAGGGTCGCATTACCCCTACAAGGGAACCTAACTTTGAGATGGAACATGTGAAGAGGACGTCTAAGGAAGCTCAGAAGAGCTTCATGAAAGTCTCTACTCCAGGTAGAAGGGATCCAATTGAGCCAGGAATGGATCCATCTATGCTTACCACCTTTTTAGAGACATGTATGAAGTTGCTGCATGACAATGGAGTCATTAAAGGACTGCAAGAGCTAATCACTAAGTGCACAAGGTTAGGGGAGCCACTCATAGTCCGTAAATGGGAAAACGCGCTCTGCGCACCATATGGGAGATGGGAATGACGACGCAAATTGGCGAGTATGAGATGGACCAAGTCATTTTGGATTTAGGGTTTAGGGTCAAATACGAATGTGTTGCCTAAGCAAACGTGGAAACACATGGGTAGGCCCACACTACAGTGGTCTCCTGTTCAATTGCGGATGGCCAACTAGCAAAAGATCTTACCGATGGGATGACTACAAGGGGTGACAGTGGACATTGAAGGCATAAGTACACAGACCGACTTCGAGGTAATAGAAATTGTTGATGACAATAATGCATACCCTGCATTGCTAGGAATAGATTGGGCCATGGACATGAATGGGGTCATCAACTTAAAAAGACAGAAAATACATTCGAAAAAAAGTCACTCCGGGTAATAGTTCTGCTGGACCCAGCTGAAGGAGCACGCTACACCAAACTAGTGCGCAATGAGGATAGTGACGATGAACTAGACTGCATCTACCAGATAACAGCGCAAGACTAGGATCGCATGAATCCCACAGTGGATGGGAGAATCTCATGGGAGCTCAATAGTTCAGATGAGGAGATCGAACGATGGCATAACTGATTGCATGAAGTCACAACACTCAACTGTAACATGATGATTAGATCGCTACGATGCATGATAATCAAGGCACGACAACAACCGGTGGACAACGACGTGACAAAGGAGGAGGATTTTGTCAACCCTTGCAGAAGTTCAATCATAAGGCCGAAGCTGCAGGGGGTGACGGAAGAGGCACCGCGCGTGGAAATCTCACCAGGGTGGTCTGCACAAAGGAAGATGAGGAGGAATGAGCGTGGAGGTAGAAGGCGGTTCTAGGTACAGATTGGAGGGCATGTACGGTGAACACAACCAGGGCAGCCACGACGGAGCAAGGTGACCACCCATCTACAATGGCGGACATGGTAGTATGCTGCATGATCATCGACCCAACTGAATCTATGCGTAACAAGGGTTCGCTGGGCAAATAAGACCGTAAACAGAGCAGGGTGTGCCAAGGAAACTCTATCCATGGTTGGACGGGAGGTAAAGAGAATTTCCCCGATGATTGCCTCTACTGTTCACCATGAACGAACAAACCTGGATGAAGGGATTCAGCAGTTGTAGGAAGCCATTCGGCACGGTAGCCTGAGACTTCGCGAGCTAGAGAAAAGAGGGGCAATGCTAAGAAGGAAAAGCACAAGGTTGGACAAAGAAATTGACAAAATAAAAATAGGAGACACACAAACGGGCCGTGTGAGCACACGAAGGAAGGGACCAGACCTGGCCGACCCTCCTACGATCCTAGAACAAGCCGTGACCCTGCTATCATGGTTGCGACTGCACCCTACTGAACAAGGGAATATAAACTACAATAAGCTATTTAATTCGAAGGTACATGAAGGGTACCCATAGCCCGGGCTAGCAGGGAAACAGAAGGCTCACACGAAAGGTGCGACCACCTAACTATCTATAGGAGGCCCAGTCTTAGTGCTCCATGTAGTTGAAAAAGGGCACAGGATTATAAACAAGTTGCAGGAATGTTACGCGATTCGGCCGTGGTGCGTAAGGCTAGTCAAAAGCATAGAATGCAATTACATACTAGGCGCTGCGCTGCTGCATGGGAGGGATGGAAGGCAACTGTTGTAGTTACTGTTCATGATAAGATGTCCCATTTAAGACACTGAGCAGCGGGCGATAGGAAATTAAGGCATAGGGGTAACCACCAAGATCGCATTAATGAGCCACGAATAGGGTGAAAGGCTGAATTTGAATTCGAAATTGTATATAACAAACAAGTGAAGGGGCACATAACAAAGCTTGATCATTCGAAGAATAGGACACCCTGGGTTCAAACCGAGAGGAGCAAGATGAGTGAAAAACTGATGAAAGAAAGCCCGTGGTTTCAGGAATTGCCAAAGGAATTGCGAGAGTCATTACTCAGGTCGATAACCCCCACCAAGGAGGTTCCACAGAATCCTATGCCATAGGCAATCGAAATCCCTAAATCACCTAAGATGCTACGGACCAAGAAGGATCCCCATATATCAGGACCAGTAAGGATGTCACTGTGAAATCCATGATTTAGCAAGCTCACAATGGAAGAAAAGGGAAAAGCTGTTACTATTGAAAGCGATGATGAGGAAGAGGAACCTCTGACCTATGTTGAAGAAATAAAACCAAACAAAGAAGGCGAAGAAGATATCCAACCAGTAAGACAACCCATGTATGTTCCTCCAAGCAAAGGGAAGGCCAAGGTCCCTACAAATTTGGATGACATTGACAACATACTCATCACCCTGTCCCTCCCTAAAGAGGTTCTACTTGAAGGAACGATGATCGGCCACATCTCGACTATGAAGTTTGAAGACTGGGACCTTGCAGATATTGATAAGTTTCCCCATTTGGTGACCAATGAACTAATGGAGCAAAGCATGGAGGGAACTATTACGATACTTCGGCCGAAGGAGTGGCTGCGAAAGGTGGAGGAAGCTAGGTTACTCTGTCTCCTATCCATTCCACATTTTCAACGGCCCCCCATCACTATATTGGTCATCCGACAACTGATCTGTTTAGTACACGATGGATACTTATGGATAGACAAACCTGTTCCCATCATGGCTGAAATTATTCACAAGATCACGCAGCTTCCCTGTGAAGGCAGAGACCCCATGGAAATAGTGGCTATGAGTGGCGATGTGATGATGACGGAAACCTTGAAAAAAGAAATACAAATTGGAGAAGAAGCAGCAGGATTATTCTATTGACAATATTCTGAACAAAGGGGTTCATGTTGCTACCCAGTTGCTGGCAGGAAAAGTGATGCGGAAATGCCACGCCAATGAGGTCCCAGCAGTAGTCGTTGCGCTAGCGGAGTAATGCGTAGAAGGGAAATAGTTCAATTGGGCACAGTTCCTATGCGACAAATTCCTGACTAACTACAGGTAGGTCCAAGAGGAGGGTAAGACCTTCCACTATGCATGGTTGCTGTTATCCATCATGTTGGTTAAGTGAACTACCTGAAGATAGCCAGTTCCCTTCCTTGGACCAGGATTGGCCAAAAGCCGCCAAATACACATCGCTCTGGGCGATGAGGGATGCTGCAAGAATTTGGGGCATCAATATTTTCTGGATACTATTGGAAGCAAACTTTCAACAATGGATCAACCAGCAACCTCTTTTTTCCGATGAGACATATGACAGTGTGAAAAACATCACCGAGTTTAACGTAGACATGCACCATGTATACATCCAGGCATGTAAGGACACAAATTGGACGTGGTCCACACTTCCCTTCATTGCCATTGGCGAGGCTGTCTTTGCGGTATTGGATACCTGGCCACTGGAGGTTGAAGCTAAACATGTAGCACAATAAAAGAGGAACGAACAACATGCTACAGAAGTATGGGTGGTCCAGGAGGCAATGCATGCTTCTATAGGTAAGGCACCTGTAGAAGGGGCTGCGACGACAAAGGACGAAAGCAGTCCAAAGGTGACCATAGAGGCGACCACGGATATAGGGACGGAAGGAACAATGCTAACCACCATGGGTTCACCCTTAAAACGACCGCGGCTGACAGAACAGACAAATCTACAGAAGAAGGCCAAGGTGTCTAAATGGGATGGATAACTTACCACATTGATCGAGGGTGACCTAGGTGACATAGGGGACACATTCCATGAAGTCACCCAGGAAGCAATCGACGAGGCCATGTCGGAGCAACAAATTGTGTTGGGGGCGCTCCGCGTGCAGATACAGGAACTTGGGGCACAAGCCTTATAGCCGGGAACCATCGCTACTCGTGGAGTTATGGGTATGTCAACCATTGAGCAGCTGCTAAAGTCCCAAATGGCTAATACTATCATGCTCCCAGTAGGAGTGTTAATAATAGAAAATGTGGCGGATAGAGCTATGGTGGGTTGACTTACGGGAATTGGATTAAATTTGGCTGCCCTCCCATGCAAAAGCTTGTACTAGCTCCAGGAAAACGCAACGATGGAGCTCCGCACCCAGGAAGGATGTGCAATTTAGGTACTTAGCAAGCAGAGAATTAATATAGAACAGTTGAGCCACCAACGGGATGAAGTGGTCACACAGAATCAGTATTTGGAGCAACTTGTAGGGGAAGCATGTTCACATGCCCCTGAGCTGGAGATTGCGGCTGAGTTTCTTGTTGGCATACGAATCCAAAAGTTGGCTAGTGGGTTCCGCAAAGAAAAGGAGGAGGCTGCATGGATTCATTTGGCTCTCAGCTTGCAGATTACAGAGCTGAAACTCAAAGCACAACCTTCTACAGCACCAGAGGTCACCAAACAACAAAGAGGCATCATTCAATCCAGACAGGAAACAATAGCACGTGCTATGTAGGAGTGCCCCGAGGTGTTGGATCAATCACTTATAATGCTCATGTCCCTATAGGAGGATCCAACCTTACAACGGTTGGAAACAGAGGCAAGGGAGCTACAATAGGCCTATGATAATGTTAGGGGGACCGCACAGATGGTTGCTATTACATAGTGTTTGGCCAAAATGAGGGAGGCTCAGGCTCTTAAGATACAGGCTGACACCGCTCGGCAGAAAGCAGTAGTGATTAAAGAATGGATCAAACCTTGGCTTGATGAGGCATTTGGGGTTTACACCACCATCGAGCGAAAGGTGGCCCACATGGAGGTAGCATATGCACCCAGACAGGCGACTGAAGTAGATACTAATGCATTGACGGCTTGCATAGAACAAGTACAACAAATGGCGGGAGAATTTGTTGCAAGTGTAAGCGAAGCACAGAAGTTGCTGCATGACCTTCGTGCAAATATTGCTGCACCATCCGAGTGACTCAAGATGAGTCATGTTGATTGTGTTGGGGGCCTGTTTGGTAGCAGAGGCCCCGCGTAATGGTTTTGGGACACTAAGTTTACAATTCTGGGAAAAAGTATGGTAAAGACTCCATGAAGTGCGTGAAGCGTGAATTGTAATGAGTTAACTCAAAGGGTTGTCTGCCCAAGAATAATGTAGAATAAATAGAGCAAGGCTCTATGTCTAGAAGGCAGTTTTGGAGAAGGTTTTGTTTTGGATCTTGGTGTTATGGGTTTGTGAAGACAATATTATCTGCATCTATAAGTCCAAGTCAAGGGTGTTGGTAAATAGAAGAGGCTCTGCGACTATGTGTGCAGAGGCCTGTTCGAGTCTGCAGCTATGTGCGCGGACCCCTGCAGCTGAGTGCGCAGGGCAGATCTGGTTGTATTGATGGAAGATTTTAATAAAGATAAGTGGTTTCTGAAGTATCGTGGATCTATTGTGATATGGTTTATGCATCTATTATATGAGTTTATATCTTTTTATAATTGCACACATTGGGTTTTATTGTTAAATGTTTTCTTAAAGACTATAACAAGAAGATCAGATCTATAATAATTTAATTAATAAAAATGTACACCCGCGTGGATCTACGCGAAAGCCCGATAATAGTCAGAGTAGCGCGGGGCCACATAATGGTTCACGACCCCTCCAAACCACATCAAGGCATCCCAAGGGTGTATAAATCTGGTTCCAGCACCCTTGCCTGCTACCTCAGTCCACACTCCGCCAGCTGTTACGGAAAGGGCCGGTAGCTACAGGATTTTTTTGGCTAATAACTCTTTCAAACCTAGGTTAGGGCCCAATAAGCCAACACATACAGAGAATTATTTAACTTGCACACCATTTCTTTCTTACCCTTCATCGCAAAACCTTCAAGTTTCTTCATGTAGATTTCCTCCTCCATATCTCCATGAAGAAATGATGTCTTCACATCCATCTGTTCTACCTCAAAATCAAAAGTAGCAGCAATAGAGAAAAGTAATCTAATAGAAGCTACCTTGGCAATAGGAGAAAAAATATCACCAAAATCAATTCCTGGCACCTGGGAATAACCTTTTTCTATTAACCGAACTTTGTATTTCTCCACCTTTCCTTCTGCATTTGTCTTCTTCTTGAACACCCATTTGCTACCAATGGGTTTCCTTCTAGCCGACAAATCCACTAGATCCCAAGCCTCATTTTTGTGTGAAGATGCCATTTCATCAACCATGGCCTCTTTCCAGAGTTTGTCATCCTCTGAATCTACTGCTTCCTTCACAGTTCTGGGATCATCATTAATAACAGATAAAGAAAAATTTGAACAGAAAGCAAATGGACTATACCTTTCCGTCTGCCTTCTTTCTCGAACTGATCTTCTCACACCCAAAGTTTGTGGCTCTTCATCTTCTGATTCCTCCTCTGTTGTAGAGTCTGATTCTTCCTCCTTAAGCTTAAACTCTATCTTCTCAGGTTCCTTTGGTTGAACTTCATGTTTAATAACATCTTTCACCTCTTTGAACACCACATCTCGGTTGTACAGAACCTTCCTTGTTATTGGGTTCCAAAGCTTATAACCCTTTAAACCATCTTTATACCCAATAAAGATGCACTTTTTAGATTTACTATCCAATTTGGTTATTTTCTCCTTTGGAACATGTACATATGCATCACATCAAAATACCTTCACATGTGAAAGAGAAGGTTTCTTACCAATCCATACCTCTTGTGGAGTCTTATCCTCCAACGCTGATGAAGGTGATCTGTTGACTAGGTGACATGCTGTCTCCATCACCTCTGCCCAAAATTCTTGTCCTAACCTGGCACCACTGAGCATTCTTCTTGCCCTTTCCATCAATGTCTTGTTCATTCTTTCTGCAACTCCATTTTGTTGAGGTGTATATGGAGTAGTTTTTTGCCATGCTATACCACATTTCTTATAGAATTCTTCAAATTACTTACTATAAAACTCTCCACCGTTATTTGTCCTCAACACCTTTATCTTCTTCTCTGTTTGGTTTTCCACTAGAGCCTTAAATTCTTTAAACCTGTCAAAGACTTCATATTTCTTCTTAAGGAAATATATCCATGTATTCCTTAAGAAGTCATCTATAAATGATACATAGTACACAGAATTACCCAGTGATGGAACTTTCACAGGTCCAACACATCACTGTGCACAAGATCTAATATTTGTTTCGTCCTCTTACCACCAGAGGGGAAACTCACCCGATTCTGCTTCCCATATACACAATTTTCACAGAAATCAAAATCTAGAGATCTATTACTCATACCTTCTACCATACCTTTACCATGAAGTATCGAAGGCCCTTCTCTCCAATATGTCCAAGCCTTTGATGCCACAACATGGTCTTCTCTCTAGAGACCACTAGATTTTCTGCTCCACTTTCAAGAACCACAAAATTGTTGCACCCATCAACAACAGTGCTACCTTGTAGCTTGTATAGACTTCCAATTCGAACTCCCCGCATCAATACCAGTGCCCCTCGAGCATTGCAGGTATCCTTCTCGAACACTGTTTTTACACATGCATCATCCAGCTTGCTTACAGAAATCAGATTTTTGGCTAATGCAGGAATATGAAGAACACTCGGAATTTTTCTAACCGTTCCACCTTGCAACTTCAACTTTACTTTTCTCTGACCAACGATTCTAGCCTTCCTGTCATCCCCCAAGAAGACATCACCACCATCATATTTCTCAAACTCGCATAACCACTCTCTATGGGGAGTGAAGTGAAAGGATGCACCTGAGTCAATCAACCATGCCTCATGATCTACATGTGTACTTGAAGAAGCGAAGTACACATACCCACCTTCATCTGAGGTGGTTTTCACCTTTGAAGAAGGAGAATCATCAGATCTCTTTCCTTTATTAGGAGCTTTAGATTTACAGTCCCTTTTGTAGTGCCCTTCCTTTCCACATTTCTAGCACACCACCTTTACAGGTTTTCCTCGAGATTTAGATCTCCCACTTGATGACTTATTTTTGTTTCTATTTTGGGACCGTCCTCATATAGACAAGGCATCACCATTCTGGCTCTCCATATTTTTCTGTCTCATCTCCTCGATCAACAAGGATGAGACTATTTCATCAAACTGCAAGGCAGTTGTATTGCTACCTATTGAAATAATCAGACTATCCCATGAATTTGGTAGAGAACAAACTGACACACTTATCTTCATCTAAAATTTTAATATCAACAGATAATAACTGACTTACCATAGTATTAAATGCATTCAGATACTTTGTCATCGAGTCTCCATCTTTCATCCTCAGGTTATACAACTTTTTCTGCAGGAATAGCTTATTCACCAGAGAATTAGATTGGTACAAAGTCCCTAACTTGTTCGACAAAGCCTTCGTCATAGATTCCCCTGATACATTCAATAATACTGAATTTGAGACACATAATCATATTGTGCTCTTTGCCTTCTGATCCAACTTCTTCCATTATTCATCGGACACTCCCATTGGTTTAGGTCCCATATCTACTGTGATCCATTGATCTTTATCCACCAACAGATCCTCCATCTTGAGTTTCCACAACTCAAAACTCTGAGCATTAAATTTATCGATGTCTATCTTTACACTACTTGCCATCTTCTTTCACCACTAGAATCGACCTCGCAGATCTCCCACTGAACAGGGTCTACCACAGATCCGAGCAAAACCCCTTAGCAACAAAGGCATCCCCTTGAATCCAAAACAAGCATGATACCAAATGTAGGTTTTAACCCCATACAAAAATTACCAACATACGAATTCTAAAACACAGAAAATAAACAATGCGAAAGCATAACACATAAAACACATATACACAAAGATTTTCCCCTAGATCCCAAAACTGGGACTACCATCTTGATTTTTCATTATGTTTCTTTCCATGTTACAATACATATTTATACATGCCAATGCATCCAATACCATGGACCGAAAACCATCGCGTCCAAAACCATGGAAAGAAAACCATATCGTCCAAAACCATGTGCGAAAAATCATGCAAAAAACCATAGGTAGGTTCACCCAACCTAATAGGGGTTACCTGCATCCCTCAAACCCCTTGTGATCCCTCTGCTACGCAATTGGCGCAACAAAGGGGGGAGGGGGCTCCGCCCCCCTTCTAACCCCCTGGTTAACTACGTGGGCTAGTGTGGAAAGAATATAACACAACCCAACAATAATGGAGTGACCAACTCCAAATAATGTGGATGAGGTTAGATCATTCATGGGATTGGAAAGGTATTACCAAAGATTTATCAAGAATTATCAAAGACGGGAGATACCATTACAACATTGCAAAGAAAAGGAAAATGATTTGAGTGGAGTGCACAATGTGCAGAAATCTTTTGGCAATTAAAAAAATTGCTCACCAATGCACCAGTGTTGATAATTGCATATCCTAACAAGGAATTTGTGGTGTGAAAAGATGCGTGCAAGGAAGGGATCGGTGGAGTATTAATGCAGGAAGGGAAGGTAGTATCTTATGAGTTTGTAAAGTTAAATAAACATGAGGTGAATTATGTAACTCATGATTTAGAATTGGATGACATCCTTCATGCTTTGAAAATGTGCAGATATTACCTCCTTGATAGAAAATTCGTGCTCATGATGGATAATAGGGGGCTCAAGTATTTTTTTTGGCAATACAAGTTGAAATATATACAAGCAATATGGATGGCCACATGCAATGAATTTTTTCTTGAAATTAAATACATAAAGAGCAAGGAAAATGTTAGAAAATTATATATTATAGAGCAACAGAACACATAAAATATTGCATAAATAAAAACACAAAAAACACATAAAACAAGAGAGACACAAATATACGTGGTTCACCCAATTTGGGCTACATCCATGGATAAAAAACTATTCCTTCCCTTTATATTATCCAGCAAAATGAAGAGATACAACCTACAACAAATCCAATGTAATTCCCTCTTCACTCTCACACAATCTCCTCTCTCTTTCTCTCTCAGTGTTGTGGGTGGGACACCCTAGGGTCTTGGGTTGAAAACCACAACAGAGTGGAGGGCATACAATAGCAAAAAATGTGCAAAAAAATAATTTAAATTCTTTAACTATTGAACTGGGAAAAAGTGACCTTACTCGGAGGTCCTACGTTTGGGTTGATCCCGCAGGGTTCAAACCCTTTGCTTCTTCTGATGCCTTTAAAACCTGTAAATTATCCAAGAAAAGCATATACAACAACAATAATAGAAAGCATATTCATGATATACACATTAGATCATATAAGAAGATGACCAATTACACATTAATATAAGATATATAAACAATTCACAGCATGAATCAATGCATAAACACGATAAATATCAGGAACATAACAATAATTATTTATTGATGCAAGCTAAATGAAAGGTGGAAAACTACAACCTGAGTCTTCCTCCATCTCCTAGAGGAACTGTCATCCGGATCCATCCTGTCCCAGCCTCAGCAATCTTCCTCCATCAATATACACAAGGATGTCATAAGAGGGATGAAGGACATCTCAAAAGAGGAAACAAGAGTTTCCTAAAGCTTGGGTACTGCAGGAGGCACAGGGATTTCTTTAGACTCGATCAGGGATCAATCAACTATAATATCAATATCTCCTTTCTTCCCTCCTTAGGCCTTCCCATGGAGGTTTATTTATACTTTTCCAAATTAGCTTTTTCGGTTGGGAAACAATTGGGCCATGGAATGTAGTGGGTGAGTAACAGGTAAAACTCATAAATTCCGCCCGAATTTAAGGAGATTTATTATTTTTAAATGTTTTAACACATATATGTGGTTTGGGTATATACTGACCCGCGTGTACACGCTTTTAACACAGGGAAAAGTAGCGTATGGGAAATAAAACACTGTTTTCTAGAATTTGGACCAAGTCTGGAAAGGAAGGGGTTCCCTAGGCCATAATCAGAGCATCATATCTACCAAGAGTGGTAAATGGTGCTATAATAGATGTCCCCTAATATATGAGGTTAAAAGGGGTACATGATGGCTGAAATGTATTAAGTGTATAGAAGGTATCATGCTGAGATCAGGGAGGAGTTTACCAGAATTCAGCCTGCTAGGCAAGTGAAAGAGATCAGAAAGAAACTGTTGTCTGAGGTGGGCATATCCATGCTCAGATATGGTAAAGCATGTCTACATTTCAAGTACAAAAGTGGATCCAATATGCATACAAGTATAAAAGAATTGAAAATACATAATGAATCATCCAATCATATCCAAATAAGTACGTGTCTCAATATCACATATAAAGAACTGATCAATGATGCTGAAGTAGGAAGCTGATCAATGATGCTGAAGTAGGAAGCTGATCATTGAAGTCATAGAGCTAATCCAAAAAAGTACCAAGTCAAATTTTGTAATAAATGATACTACACTGCAACTTAGGTGCCAACATATAGGATGCCATTATAAGGAACTGAAACGTATAAGGTGGATGGTGTCAACTAGTAGAAACATGAGCAACTGACAAGTGAACCAAGAAATGATGATGCAAACCCGAGGTCTTCATCAATTTTCGTGGTACATTTCTACACAATCTGAATAAATGATCTGAATTCGACCATGTGATAAATCGTTTGATTACAGGTCATTGATGTATACCATTAACAAACACGAGACTACTCACCGATAATGATGATGAGAGCCAAGGTACCCAGTACAGTCTAGCAAGTGCGAATAAATGAGCTATAATTGAACACTTGGAAGAATATATCAATCAAGAGACAATGATGTTTTCCCACTATAGATAGTGGAGGAGTCTTCCACTAATGACTTCAAACCCTAACGTACTGCCAAATGGACTCTAGATCTCGTTCCTAGAGCAATGAGTTGAAGTCGATGGAAAAATATCTGCTAGAAGGAATGCATTAAAGAATCCTTCATCAATCTAGCACGAGTGTAAATCGTAGGCCAATAATGTGGAAGGAATCGGATGAATAAAGATGTAGTAACCCAATCGAAGCATGTTTCCAGTCTACACAAGATGTAACTAGCGCACGATAGAAATCCTCTGAACCAACCAATAATGAAAGCTGACATAGAGGCGAGGAATCCACCAATAGGGTCAAATGGAAATCAAGGCACTGCACAAACCCCAATATATGATAATGAAAGATGATGTCAAACACAAGGGAAACCACTCAATCAAAGACGCATGATACCGATCAGTGCTGAGCACAAGGTGACCTATCAATAATGAAAATAGGGCTAAGGTGCAGCTCTAGATCTACTCACAGAGCAATTTGTCGTAGTCGATAAGAGCAAGGCCCACCAATAACAAGTCAATGGAGACCTTATCAAACCAGCATGAGCAAAGGACCAAATAGCTAATGTGATAATGGATATGACTCTGAAAACTAGGAATGGCTGTCTGCAAAATATGTCAAGAGACACCGTAGAGAGGCTGACTCAGGTTTACTTCCCTTGAACAAAAGCATGACTCAACTGTCACTACATGGTAGAATATGATAACTTTGTATAAGTTTGTCATGCAGGAGGCATAAGAAAACTCTCCTTATGATTGGAAGCTATAACCAATTGGAGGAGTACTGACTCAATAACAAGGTTAAGGCTCTCCTAAGTCTAACTAAAGCCCATCCCCAGTGGAGTCACCAATTTTGTTGCGGGTGGGAACACCTTAGGGTCTTGGATTGAAAACCCAAACAGAGAAGAGGGCATACAACAACAAGAAATGCACAGATAAACAATTTAAATGCTTTAACTACTGAACTGGGAAGAAGTATCCTTACCCAGAGGTCCTACGTTTGGATCGATCCTGCAGGGTTCAAACCGTCTGCTTCTTTCGATGCCTTTAAAACCTGTAAATTATCCAAGAAAAGCATATACAACAATAGTAACATAAAGCATATTCATGATATACATTATAGATCATATAAGCAGATGAATGATTACGCATTAATATAATATTTACAAACAAATCACAACATGAATCAATGAATAAACACGATAAATATCAGGAACAAAACAACATTTATTTATTGATGTAAGCTAAATGAAAGGTGGAAAACTACAACCTGAGTCTTCCTCCAACTCCAAGTGGAACCTTCCTCCAGATCCATCCTGTCCCAGCCTCATCAATCTTCCTCCATCAATATACACAAGGATGTCATAAAAGGTATGAAGGACATCTTAAAGGAGGAAACAAGAGTTTCCTAAAGCTTGGGGAGTGCAGGAGGCAAGGGATTTCTTCATACTCGACCAAGGATCAATCAATTATAATATCAATATCTCCTTTCTTCCCTCCTTAGGCCTTCCCATGGACGTTTATTTATACTTCTCTAAATTAGTTTTTTTTTCAGTTGGGAAACAGTTGGGCCAGAGGCTGTAGTAGGTGAGTAACAGGTAAAACCTGTAACGCCACCCGAATTTAAGGAGATTTATTATTTTAAAGTGTTTTAACACATATACGTGGGTTAGGTGTATACTGACCCGCGTGTACATGCTTTTAACACAGGGAAAAGTAGTGCATGGAAAATAAAGCACTGTTTTTTAGAATTTGGACCAAGTCTGGGAAGGAAGGTTTTCCCTAGGCCATAACCAAAGCATCAGATCTACCAAGAGTGGTAAATGGTGTTATAACAGATGCCCCTTAATATATGAGGTCAAAAGGGGTACATGATGGCCAAAATGTTTTAAGTGTATTGAAGGAATCATGCTGAGACCATGGAGGAGTTCACTAGAATTCAACCTGCTAAGCTAGTGAAAGAGATCAGAAAGAAACCGTTGTCTGAGGCGGGCATACCCAGGATCAAAGATAGTAAAGCATGTTTGCATGTCAAGTACAAAAGTAGATCCAATATGCATACAAGTATAAAAGAACTGAAAATACATAATGGATCATTCGATCATATCCAAATAAGTACATGTCTCAATATCACATGTAAAGAACTGCTCAATGATGATGAAGTAGGAAGTTGATCACTGAAGTCATAAAGTTGATGCAAAAAAGTACCAAGTCAAATATTGGAATAAATGGTTCTACACCACAACTTGGGTGCCAAAATATAGGATTTCGCTGTAAGGAACTGCGACATATAAGGTCGATGGTGTCAACCAGTAGAAATAGGAGCAACTGACTAGTGAACCAAAAAATGTTGATGCAAACCCAAGGTCTTCACCGACCACCGTGGTACATTTCTACACAATTAGAATAAATGATCTGAATTCAAACATGTGAGAAATCATTTGATTACCAGTCATTGATGTATACCGTTAACAAACACGAGACTACTCATCAATAATGATGATGAGAGCTAAGGTACCCAGTACAATCTAGCAAGTGTGAATAAATGAGTTGTAGTTGAACACTTGGAGGAATCTATCAATTAGGAGACAATGATGTTTTCCCACTGTTATTAGTGAAGGAGTCTACCACTGATGACTGCAAACCCTAAGGTACTGCCAAATTAACTCTAGATCTCGTTCCCAGAGTAATGAGTTGAAGTTGATGGAAAAATATCTACTAGAAGCAAGGCGTTAAAGCATCCTTCATCAATTTAGCATGAGTGTAACCAGTAGGCCAATAATATGGAAGGAATCAGACGAATAAAGATGTAGTAACCCAACCATAGCATGTTTCCAGTGTACACAAGATGTAACTAGTGCAAGATAGAAACCCTCTGAACCAAACAATAATGAAAGCTGACACAAAGGCGTAAGTAAAAGGTAACCCATCCACCAAGGCACTGCATGAATCCCAATCTGTGATAATGAAAGCTGATGTCGAACACAAGGGAAACCATTGAGTCAAAGACCCATGATACTGATCAATTCTAAGCACAAGGTGACCTATCAATAATGAAAATAGGCGCACAGTGTCACTCTAGATTTTCTCTAAGAGCAATTTTTCGTAGTCGATAAGAGCAAGGCCTGCCAACAAGAAGTCAATGGAGACCTTCTCAAACTAGCACAAGAAAAGGACCAAATAGGTGATGTGATAATGAACATGACTTTGACAACTAGGAATGGCCGACTGAAAAATAGGTCAAGAGACACTGCAGAGAGGTTGACTCTTGTTTAATTCCCTTGAACAAAATCACGACTCAATTGTGACTACATGGCATCATATGATAACTTTGTATAAGTTTTTCATGTAGGAGGCACAATAAAACTCTCCATATGATTGGAAGAGATAACCAATCAGAGGAGTACTGACTCGATAACAAGGTTAAGGCTCTCCTAAGTCCAACTAAAGCCCATCCCCAGTGGAGTCGCCAATTCTGTTGCGGGTGGGAACACCCTAGGGTCTTGGATTGAAAACCCCAATAGAGAAGAGGGCACACAACAACAAGAAATGTGCAGACAAAAAATTTAAATGCTTTAACTACTGAACTAGGAAGAAGTGACCTTATCCAAAGGTCCTACATTTGGGTCGACCCCACAGGGTTCAAACCCTCTACTTCTTTCAATGCCTTTAAAACCTGTAAATTATCCAAGCGAAGCATATACAAAAACAGTTACATAAATAATATTCATGATATACACGTTAGATCATATAAGCAGATGAATGATTATGCATTAATATAATATTTACAAACAAATCACAACGTGAATCAATGCATAAACACGATAAATATGAGGAACATAACAACATTTATTTATTGACGTAGCCTAAATGAAAGGTGGAAAACTACAACCTAAGTCTTTCTCCAGCTCCAAGTAGAACCTTCCTCCGGAACCTTCCTCTAGATCCATCTTGTCCCAGTGTGAGCAATCTTCCTCCATCAATATACACAAGGATGTCATAAGAGGGATGAAGGACATCTCAAAATAGGAAACAAGAGTTTCCTAAAGCTTGGGGAGTGTAGGAGGCATAGGGATTTATTCAGACTCGATCAGGGATCAATCAACTATAATATAAATATCTCCTTTCTTCCCTCCTTCGGCCTTCCCATGGAGGTTTATTTATACTTCTCCAAATTAGTATTTTCAATTGGGAAACAGTTGGGCCACGGGCTGTAGTAGGTGAGTAACAGGTAAAACCTGTAAACTCCACCTAAATTTAAGGATATTTATTCTTTTTAAGTGTTTTAACACATATACACTGGTTAGGTATATACTAACCCACGTGTACACACTTTTAACACAGGGAAAAGTAGCGTATGGGAAATAAAACACATTTTGTTTAGAATTTCGACCAAGTCTAGAAAGGAAGGGTTTCCCTATGCCATAACCAAAGCATCATATCTACCAAGAGTAGTAAATGGTGCTATAACACACAGAATACACATATACATAGACGCAATACAATTCCATCATATATAGCGAGGGGTTTCCTTCTAGGAAAAAAAACCCTAAATTAAACATAACTTCTATTGTCAGATTTCTACCTAATGACCAGCCCAGATTGACTACGAAATTACAACATTTTACAAGGTAATTTTACAACTATTTTTAGCTTTGGGGGCACTACCCCTGATCCTCTGTAGTGCACCCCCCTGGACCCCCCTGGTGGCACACATAAATGGGTGGCTTTTCTGCCACATAAGAAATGGGGTCCAATGCGGTGACACCTCTGAATAAAGAAGATAATTAGGCTCCACACATTAGATTATTTTTCAGTTCAATAATCTGATTATTTTTCAGTTCTATAATCAGCCCATTTTTCAGTTCAATAATTTCTTAGTTTATTGCTTGTAGATTTTTAATGATTAGTTTTGCATTTGTCTTGGTAGTCCCTAGTTGTTTCTCCTTTTGTGCAAGGGCACACTTGGCACTATCCAAATCCACCTGTAATTTCTTGAGTTCTCCTTTAGAGATATACAACTCAGTGAGGGTCTTAGGGAGTTGCTCAGTAGGATTTTGAGGATTCTCTGGCACAAACACTACACAAATATGAGAGTCAATTTTCTATTGGAGCTCTATTACATATTGCTTGAGGGTCACTACTTCGTTATTTGGGTCTATTAGCTCCTTGGCTAGGATCTTCTTTTCTTCTTCCACCTGTGCTCATTCTCTGGATTGCACATGTTCACTAGTAGGAATCTTTAGCTTATACCTCAGTTCTTGGATCTCATCCTATGAACTCTGGATGAGGGTCTTTATAACAAATTTGTCTTCTAGGTTCACTCCTAGCTTTACAATCAATTTTTTAAAGTTCTCATTTTGTAAGTGTAGAGATCTAGATTTGGCTCTCTCTTGCTTTAACTTCATGGCATCCTTCTCCAACAAATTTTTAGCTTCTTTGATGGTCATAGCATTTCAACTTAATTCACTATAAAGCATTTCTCTTACCTGTCTAGGAAAGTTGATTTTATCTAGTAGAGGGACACTTGTCAGGTCTAGAGATACATCCACAGTCCTAAACCGAAAGCCTGATGGAAGGGAATGTTACAAGGGATGATGTAACAAAAAATGGATTTGGTTCCTCTCCCAGTCCATGGTAGTGAGGAGTCTAGTCTGGTAAGAGACCGAATGCGATTCCAATTGCTGTTGCATCTCTTCTTTGATCTTCTTGTTACTTTCCTCTATCGTCTTCTCTGTAGCCCAACTAGATCCTGCCATTGCTGAGGTCTCAGTAGAACTCATAAGTGATACCTTTGTAGATGAAGAGGAAAAATCTTGAAGTGTGTCTTCTAATGTCACCTGGAAGCTATGCTGATCCAACATTTTCTCGGTCAGCCGAGTTTCAATCTCTTCATCATATGCTTCTTGGGTTTTGGCCCTTTTGCTAGAGTGAACATATTCCATTTCCACATCTCCGATCTCATCCACATTCCTCTTCTATGCCTTGTCCTTTGTAGTTGGAGTCTCAATCTCCGTTTCTGTATTAATAGGTGTTATGCAACCAACTCACAAATAATAAGATCAATGACTTAAAAATTATCCTCTTTGAGGAGGAAACCTCATTTACATTACATAAATGCACAATTCTTGGATGATTCAAATGAAAAAATCTCCTTTCTATATGTAGGAGTCTAAGGGGTCACAATATAATCAGAGCCTACATAACAATAATAATGTAAGGGAACAACAATAACAATAGTGGGCTTCTATGGAGCACAATAATAACAATATGGGGGCTACATGGGAACAACAATAACAATAAGGGGGCTACAGTAAAAATAACTATAAGGGGATACACTTAGTATTATAGGGACCTAACATGCCCCTCTCTTTCAAAAAAGTGTTTTCCTCAAAACTTGACTAGTTTGGGATGCTTTTGTGTAAAATTCTCATCCTCCCATGTGGAATATTCAACGGGTAGGTTCTTCCACTTGATGAGAGACTCTGAAATTGATCGATTTCGTAGCTGTCGAGTTCTTGTTTCCATGATTGCTTTAGGTTCCAATATGATTTTTCCTTCCTCGTCAAGTTCTAGAAATATTGTTTGAACTGGGATCTTGTGACCTATAACCTTCTTTAAGAATGAAACATGTAAAACTCAATGCACTCAGGAAGATGTAGGAAGCTCCAATTTCTATGTCATAGTACCAATATTTTGCAACACCTTGTAAGGACCATAGTACTTTGGTGATAGTTTATTATCCTTCTTAGCTTGCTTGAGGGACATTTATTTGTATGGCTGTAGCCTTAAAAATACCCAGTCACCTACATCACAAATTATTTTGCTAAGATGCTGATCTGCTTGTTGTTTCATTCAATTCTGTGACAAAGTGAGGTATCATTTAAGAGTTAGAGAACTTGTTATTGATGCTCGATGTGATCTTCCACTTCTTGAACCTTAAAATTTTCTCTTAAAGAGGATGTGATGGATGGTGGATGATATCCATAAAGTACCATAAATGGGGTCATTTTTTCTACAATATGGAAGGAAGTGTTATACCACCATTCAGACAGAGGTAACCACTTGACCCATTGTGTTTTCTTATTAGATACAAAGAAATGAAGATATCCTTCCAAACATTTTTTCACTATCTTAGTATTCCCATCAGATTGAGGACGATAATATGAGCTATGAGCTAATTGAGTACCCAAACAAGCAAATAATTCTGTCCAAAAATTTCCAGTGAAAATGGGCTCTCTGTCGCTTACAATAATCTTTGGGTTTCCATGTAGCTCTTAATTGTTTCCATAAATGCATCAACAACTATAATGGCTTTAAATGGATGGGATAATGCACAAAAGTGTGAATATTTGATAGGTATATAAACTACCACCATGATTACCCACTGTTACACAATAATTTGTCACTGACTCCACATTCCCTGATCCCGGATATTGCCAATCCATATTACTGACATCTATTATGTGTCATGTTGCCAATTATGTTTCAATACCCTCGTAATCTCAGGAAGAATGTTTTAGTTCATTATCCCTAAAGTAGACCCCTTTTTACCTAAGTTTCTGGGTCGTCGTAGGTCACTAGTTGTCCCACCTGTGAAGATGGTAAAGTTTGCGCTGGCTCTAGCAAAGTCGTCGCTCTGTCCCAGTGTTTCACCCACGACGATCTACTTTTGCCAAGTTTTTTAAAGAGTCGTCAAAGCTTCGATATGAAACTGCTTCATGGGCAGTCCTAGGGCTGGTTGTTGGGTTAGATGAGCTCGCTTCTCTCCTTTGGGATAGTTGTTCCACCTTTTGTCCAACCTCGTTAAGAGATAAGCTCTTCCTCCCATATCTTATGGAACCTCTCCCTCCTATAAATGTCTCCTCCATGAATGAGATTAGTTATCTTGGATGTAACTTGATGTTAACTAGGTGTAATTTGATAGTTTCAAGTTTCTAAGAGAGGAGTAGAGGTAGAGAGTGTTATTGAAGTGTGGAAGTAACCTCATATGTATTTTGGCTTGAGAGATGTTTGAGTAGAGTTGGTTTGAGAAATTTCTAGCATCAATATTTTGAATGAAAGAGAGAGTCATTGTTCCCTTGGGAGACAGTTCACAAGTAAATTCTTACGGAGACATGCTGATGGGACCCTTCGAGGAGACTTACAACATCAAGGCTCGGTTGTAAGTTTACTCTAATTTATATTAATACAAATCAATAGCTTGTTTCCTATATCGTATGTTGAATTGTATATCGATAGCTTGAGGTTCCTTGACTCTTCAAGTAGATTGTTTGGTCGTTTTCTATTGCGTTTGTGGTATTTCTCTACATTTTGTTTTTAGGTATAAGTGATTAGAAGAACAAGAGCTGGAGCAACATGACAAGGAATTCATCAAATGACGATCTAAAGGTAGGCTTTCATAACACCATCTTTCTAAGGAAATTTGCTTTGGTATTGTATTTACGATGACTAGACCTACTCTAGGGATAGAGGGGTTGCCTCTGTCCATAGAGGGAACTTTCCTGTGTCACAAGTAGGCGACTCCATCAGGGAGCTCTTGTCTTTTTTCTTTTGTGTTGATTGGTTTTGTTTGTTTATTGTCTCCCTTATTTTTTGGGTAGCATGCTCTATTTTGGAAGTTGTTAGACTACTCGTATAGTCTTCCCACTCTAATGAGTGATAGATTTAGACTTGCCTCAGCCAAAATTTCGCTTTTGCCTTTGATATGAGGTTGTCGTTATTTATTTTCTGACAGTCATGAAGTAGTTGTGCTTGCTCTGTTTTTGGGGTTGCACCTTTTACTATGTGGCACGATTAAATTGCCTAACAGTTGTGACGAGTCTTGAAATTGGCTCAACACAACTAACTGGTGTACTTTCTCGACGACATCGTAAAGTGCTTAGTTAGAAGGGTGAGACGATTTATTATCGGTGCATGTTGTTAGTTTTATACTCACAACGATTCCTGTAAGTTTCAAATATTGAAGTTTGTTGGTTGATTGGCCAGTGTGTTCTATCCTTTGAGCTTGTTTTTTTGCTCTTTGGTGTATCAAAAGTGTTGGTTGCTAGGATTTTTTATTTTGGGTTCCAAGTCTTTTGAAATCCTTCCTCTTGAACCATGTGACCTAAATACCTTAGGGTTTCTTGAATGATTTGTTTTCTTGGGTTGCTCATTCATTGGGATGTTTAGACTCTACTTCGCATTATCTTTGACTTTGTTTGAGGCTTCTTCCTGTTCACTATTTGTCATCTTCCTAATGGGTATGTGATGTTCGCTTACCAAGCTTTCATGCCTTGTCCGTGCAATTTCCTTCCTGCACTTGGCGTAGATCACATCACCTCCCAGTTAGTGAGAAAGCTTTTTAGTTTTGCAAAAAGAAACATCTTCTTGGTTTTGAGTCTTTGATTAGTTTCTAAGTGGAATGTTTCTCTTCGCTTGTTGAATGATTTCATTTGGAAAAGGCTTAAAACTAGCATTGTTTTGAGTTTTGCATTTGGTTGCTTGTCATCCATTTGAAAAAACAAACTATTGCATTAATCTTGAATTAGGAAATGAGAAAAATATTTTGCATTAGTAAATTCTTGGCATTTAGAAGTTGAAAATAAAAGGATGTATTTTTCATTTTCTTAATTAGATTGCTTGCAAGTTATTGAAAGATAGCAACATAACTCTTTCCTCTTGATTGTTTTGCCTACGAGACAACGAAAAGTACCATTCTTGCATTTTCCTGCTTGTTGCTTTGCTTTCTTTGAAATGAACCTCTCACTTTTTTTTAGTTAGTTGTTCATTGAAAAGGAATGGTCTCTTTTCTCATTTAGTTGAATTCTAGGAGTTTTGAAGATACATTCGGTAGGGCCTTGAAACTGAGATCTAATTAAAGATAAACTGTTAAAATCTATCGAATTAACCTAAGGAAGCATTAAAACTTAATGCTCATATATCTAGAGGTCTAGGCTAGAGACGTGTTCTGGCATCATTAAACCTAGTGGCTATTGTTTTCACTAAGGTTTGGTGATTCCTATGTAGGTTTTAACCCCGTACAGAAATTACTTGCATACGAATTCTAAAACATAGAAAATAAACAATGCGAGAGCATAACACATAAAACACATATACATAGAGATTTTTCCTTGGATCACAAAACTAGGACTACCAACTTGATTTTTCATTATATTCCTTTCAATGTTACAATACATATTTATACATGCCGAAGCATCCAATACCATGGACCGAAAACCATTGCATCCAAAACCATG